>VNJY01003300.1:0-24488 GCA_008042715.1 Drosophila bocki
CTGCAGCTTCTTCATAGCTTGCATCGAATCGATCGTCCCCTGCGTGACGTGCCGTACTACCTTCTTGTTGTTGCTCTTAGTGTCGGTAAACTTCGCAATCATTTCGTCGAGCATTGCCATGTCGCCAAAGCATAAAACCGGCAGATGCACTTTCGGCGGCGCTGACACCGGGTGGATATCCGGCGCGCTGGCCGGAGGCGAGTGCTGGACCTTCTGCTTGTGTCGCTGGAAGTCCCGCATCAGCTCCTGCTCAGCTCTCATTACTGCTAGTGCCTGGGTCTCGTCGTCCCGGCCTGATCGCAGCTTCTCCTCGCTCATCGCACCTGCTCCTAGCGGGGTCCCTCGGTGCGCGGGGATTTCCCCCTGCGAATGCCTGATGGGAGTTATACCGCTCCTTCTCGGTCCCCAGAGCCCCTTTTAGTTGGCGCCGCCTCAGCGGGGGGGTTGGAAAATGGCGAGTTCCTTGGCCTTGTGCTCTTAGCCCCACCGGAGCCAACTGCGGAATGTGGATGACAATTCCTAAGCCCTAATTTAAGCACAAATCCAAGCTTGATTTAAACCTTGGATCCAAATCAACTCAAGTCTTAAATTTAGATTTAAACTTGAATTCAAATCCAAACCCAAACCTAAACCCAAATTCAAACCTAAACTCGAATTCAAACTTAAAATTCAAAATTCAAAATTCAAAATTCAAAACTCGAAATTCAAAATTCAAAATTTATAATTTAAAATTCAAAATTCAAAATTCAAAACTTAAAACCCAAAATTCAAAATTCAAAATTCAGAATTTAAAATTTAAAATTCAAAATTTAAAAATTAAAATTAAAATTCAAAATTCAAAATCCAAAATTTTAAATTCAAAATTCAAAATTCAAAACCTAAATTCAAAATTTAAAATTCAAAATTCAAAATTCGAAGCTCAAAATTCAAAATCCAAAACTCAAAATTCAGAACTTAAAATTCAAAATTCAAAATTTAAAACTTAAAATTCAAAATTTAAAATCCAAATTCAAATTCAAGTTCAAATTCAAATCCAAATTCAAATCCAAATCCAAATTTAAGTTCTGGCTATGGCGGGAATTTGTCTGCTCGCGTTTTCCCATCTGTGGCTTGATCTGTGTGGTCAAACCTCCGCATTGCAGTGTCGTGTCACACTGTGCGATGATCTTTAGGCCGTCGAACTTGATCATCGTATCTGCTGGTATGTCTGGGTTGTCACTGGCTGTCCCACCTGCCTCCCAGCGCCTCTTCCGTTTCCCTCGTACCTTCTGCAGCAGTCGATTGTTCTTATGTTGTCCCGTCCACATACCCAGCAAAACAGCCTCATCGGATGGTTGCACTGGTGTGCTCTGTGTCCTGGTTGTTTGCACCGTCGGCACAGTTTACTCGTGTTGGTTATTCCTGCCATTCTTGCTTGTGTCTGTTGTGGGTATTGTGTTCCTAGGGCTTCGAACTCTTCCGTTAGTCTCAGAAAGTCCTGTAGCGATTGTATTTCGCTACGCTTGGCATTTCTCTGGAACTCCATGGTGCTGTTTCTATATGTCCACTCTAGCTTCTGTTCTTCGCTAAGTGTGGTGTGAGACATAATCTTCCTTAGTTCCCTTACGTAGTCTTTTGCGGGTTCCTGTGCGTATTGTTGGCGTCTCTTTATCAACTCAATTGCTCGTTCCCTATAATCTATTGGCACGTAGGGGAGAGTGGGGATAGGTGAACCACGGGGATAGATGAACCACTACAAATATTTCACCTTCTGTCATGATTTTGTGTGCCATCTATATGTGTGTTGCTTACTTAGTCGATATCCTAACCTCACACCCGCGCACAGTCGCGTCAAACGATTGTTGTCGTTTTTTATCGCTAATCGAAGTTTGTATTCGCCGTTTGCAGCTTCAATTGTGACCTAACGTTTTCTTGGAAAAATTTTATCGTGCTTCGCCAGTGGCATTGAACTTCATAAAATTGTATTTTATCGTAAGTAGACGCAAATTATGATATTTCCACGGATAGCTCACGGCCATCGGCCGCGCCGTGCATCCAATGGGAGGCCTCCGGTGACGGAGCAGGGATCAATGGGCGACCAAGCTCGTCCATGGTCCTGAGTGGCTAGTTATCGTCCTTGTGGCGATAGGGGTCTGGCGAAGATGAGGTCGTCAGGCGTGCTTTGCCTGCGGGCGCGTGGCTCGTCGTGCCTCTCGGTAGGCTGGCTGAGGACTGTTGCTGTAAGGACAGATGAGATTGCATTAGTGAGTTGCCCTGGGCCCTACCTAACGGAGTGGGCTAGGGTTGGCTGGCTACGGCTACGGCTTTTGGGAAGAGACGCATGTTCACCCCACTAGGGGGTTTGGGACGTTGGACAGGCGCGCCTGTCAACAAGTGGCCCCTGCGAAACATGGTCATCTCCCCATACATGGGCGCTCGTCGCTAGTGTTGGCGGCGCGGGATGGGTCCCCTGCGCCGTGCGGTCTTGGCTGCTGGCTGTACGTCCAGGATGGTGTCATCGGCGTCTTCGGGCGTTGTGTCTTCGGCGTCGGTGGGTTCCGGCTTCGGTGTCGGCATCCTCTTCGTGGTGGTACGGCTACAGCTGGTTCAGGCTGGCGGTCCGCCGGCGTCGGCTTCCTGGCACGTGCAGTTGCACGATGTTCGGTGATGGGAACTTTGCTACCCGGAAGGGTCCTTCGTATTTTGCTGCTAGTTTCGCAGCGAAACCCTCGGCCGCGTTGGACAGGGCGTGTCGGCGTACCAGTACCATGAATCCGACTGGTGGTCTCCATGTTCTCCGGCTCAGGTTGTAGTGACGGCTCTGTTCGGCGGCGGCGCGGTCAGCGTTGTTTCGGACGACGTCGAAAATGTTGCTCGCTTCGCTCTGTCGGGGTAACCGAAGTGACACTAGCTCTACCCACTTGCTGAAGGCGTCCAAGAATACCAGAAGCATCGTATTGCCCTCTTTTGACCGCGGAAGTGGGCCGACGAAATCTGCGCAGAGGATGTGGAACGGTTCCTCGACCTGTCGAGTAAACATCTGACCCGCAGGTTTCTCTTGGCTCACCTTGTATCGCTGACAAGTGGGACAACGGCGAACATACCGAGCCACTTCGCGGAACCGTCCAGGCCAGTAATAGCGCTGGGCCACACGAATGCTGGTTTTCCTGACTCCTAGATGACCGGCGGTGGGGTGATCGTGGCATTCTTCGAGTACTCGCTGGCGATAGTCTGACCCTACGCACAGCTTCCAGGGCGTGTACTCTTCCTCCTCAGGTCGGAGTCCAATTCGACGATATAATTGACCACTCTCCTCTCGGTAATCCGGTAACTTTGCTGGTTCAGCTCGAATCCTCTGAAGCATCCTCGTAATCCACTTACAGTTGACTCCTTGTACCTCCGCTTGCTGCACGATGGGCAACGGTTGGCGAGAAAGGGCATCGGCCACTAAGTTCTAGGCCCCCTTCCGGTAATGGACATCATACTGTATCCCTCGATGTAACACCGCATCTTCCGAATTGCCCAGACGATGGCAAGACACTCCTTCTCAGTCACCGAGTAGTTCCTCTCAGCGGTGTTGAGCCGGCGGCTGGCGTACGCTATCACCCTCTCGCTTCCCTCGATGGTCTGTCCGTACTCGCTGGCGTCGGTCTACAGCACAAACTTCTCCCCAAAATCCGGGCAAGCTAGAATGGGAGCTTCGGTCAACAGCGTCTTCAACTCCTGGAAAGCGTGGTCTTGTCTCTGCGTCCATTCCCACTTGTGGCCCTTCTTCAGCAGCGATGTCATGGGTGCCACAACATCGGCGAAGTTCGGCACGAAGCGGCGGTACCAGGAAGCGATTCCCAGGCACCTTCGCAGCTCCTTCAGGTTCGTCGGTGGCGCGAGTCGCCGGATCGCAGCGACCTTGACCGGATCCGTATGGATTCCGGCTTCGCTGATCACATGGCCCAAGTACATGATGTAACGCTGAAAGAAATGGCACTTCCCTCTGTTGAAGCGCAGGTTTGCGCGGCGGAGACGTCTGAAAATCTCTCCTAGGTTGACGACATGTTCCTCCAGTGTGGAACCGATGACAATGATGTCGTCTAGATATGCAAACGCGTGAGGTTCCATATCCGGACCGATGACCGTGTCTAAGAATCGTTGAAACGTGGCGGGGGGCGGAGTGAAGACCGAAAGGCATGACTCGCCAATGAAACAATCCTCTACCAGGAACGGTAAATGCCGTGCAATCCCGACTGTCCGGGGCCACTAGTATTTGCCAATACCCGTTTTTAAGGTCCAACGTCGAAATGAACTTAGCGTTCCGGAATCGTTCCAAGATCTGATGGATCCTCGGAAGCGGATATGCGTCCGGCACGGAGTTCTCGTTGAGTTGGCGATAGTCCACGCACATGCGGACTTCGCCATTCTTTTTGGCCGCGATTACGATAGGGGCGCTGTGCGGACTTTTGGAGGGTTCAATGCGTCCGTCTCGGAGGAGTTCATTGATCTGCTTGTCAATGACGGCCCTCATGGCTGGATTCCTTGGAAAGTACCGCTGTTTAAGGGGTCGATCGGTGCGCATGAAGATGCGATGCTCCGCGATGTGTGATACCCCCGAAAGAGTATCAAACTTGGCCAGTTCCTGGTCCAGGAACTCCTTCACCCAAGGCTCGGGGTAATCCTACGTCTCGGATTCCTCTGTCTAGAATGAGACTTGATCCTCTGTGGGATGACTCACCGAATTGACGGTTCCGCATAGGGGCGGGCTCTGCTCCGGCGTTTCCTCGACGTGATCCTGGAAGCGGACACGTTTCATGGAGGCACGGAAGGGATTCCGTTGCGCGGCTGTGGCGTCTGCCACGGGCAAAGCCTGTCTCCAACAGGGCGGCTGGTTCTCCGTAGCTGGTGAAGCTGTGTCTCGAAACTGTGCTGGAGGCGAGGTACTTGGCTGCTCTTCGTGTTCGGAGCGTGGCTCCCTTGATTGCCCTCGATGGGTAGAGCGTGGCTCTCCCTGGGCTGCCGTCGGTGGCTCCAAGTGGATGGAGTGTGACTCCGTTGTCGTGTTTCGCTGATCAGAGCGTGGCACTGAGTGATGTGCCGTGGATGGCTGTTCGTGGTTGGAGCGTGGCTCCCTTGTCGTTCTTCGCTGGTCAGAGCGTGGATCTGCGGGCTGGTCCCGTGGGTTGGAGCGTGGCTCCCTTCGCTGATCAGAGCGTGGCTCTGTTGTTGGTCTCCGCTGGTCAGAGCGTTCCGAGTTACCGCAGCCCAGGGTGGCTTGGTCGTAGTCGGAGGGTCTCCCCACCGCACAGCAGAGTTTCTCCGATCCCGCAGAGGAAATCCATTCCTAGGAGTATGTCGTCTAGTGCGTCCGACATCACGAGGAGAATGGTGGGAGTCCGTTAACTCCCCAGGTAGATATTTGCCGCCAGGGCTCTAGTCAGCTCGCGGCATGTTCCGTCGGCGAGTTTCACCTGGGTACGGATGTCCCGTGTGTTCCTTCCGTTGTCCAGCATTTGTGCCAGACCTTCGCTGATGAAGCTATGTGTAGCTCCGGTGTCCAGGGTAGCTATAAACCGTCGCCCCTCCATGTGGATGGTAGCGCGGATGCGTCCCTGATACTGATGGAGAGTGTCTCCTTTTGGCTTCGTGGGTACGGAGGGTTCCTCGGGTGATTCCCGGTCACACGAGGCCCTTGCCCGTTTCCCGACGATGGCTGGCGGAAACAGTCGATCGTCCTGCGACCTCGTTGACCGCAATCCCAGCAGAATAGAATCCGTGGATTCCTACACTCGGCTTCGAAGTGTCCGGATTGGCCGCAATTCCGGCAGGCGTCGCGAACGTTGACTGCTTCCGGTCGTGGTGATACCACGCTCTGGCTGGTACAAGCGTTTCGGCTAAGGGAACCGTTGAGGGCGTTGCCTGAAGAGGGCGCCTGTTGATCTCGTCGAGTGGGCATCCTGTCCCCGTCTGCTGCGTAGCTGGCTCCTGTGGCCTGGCGTTAAGTCGGGATACGGTTCTCGGGCGTTCGCCCGCCTCGGCTGCGTGTCTCCTCGTAGTTGGTCACGAGTTGCGTTAGTTCGGTCAGCGTACGGAAATTCTGCCTCCGTGTGTAGAGTTGATATTCCGGTAGCATGTTCTCATAAATCCTCTCCAGTTCCTTGTCCGAGGAGAATCCGGCCCGGCGCATCTGCAAACGAATGTCGATAAGGTATTCCTTAAATGGTTCGTTGGGCTTCTGGAAATGCGTCTCATTCTCCAACCGCTGATAGTATCGCAGTGGCAAGAAGAAATCGAGGAATTGTCGGCGAACCTCGACCCAGCTGGCTTGTTGGAGTCCGCTCGTGCGGAACCAACTTTCGGCCCGGCCGGTCAACAGCACCGCCAGGGCTTGAGCCAGATATCTCCGGTCGAACCGGCAGGTATCGGCACGCTCCTCGATGTGTTCTATGAACCCAAGTGGATCCGTCGTTCCATCGAACGAAAGGCCCCACTTTGTCATCCTGTCGATCAGGATTGCTCCCAAGCCGGCGTCGCCCGGTGGCTGGTGACGTACTACGTGGTAGAAAAAGCGAAGGTGGTACCAACGATGCCAACGTGGTCGGTTCTGGCGTATGAGGGACGGGTCCAGCGGGATAGGCGACTTCATTTCACCCGTGGGTGCGTTCCCGAACCGGCGTTCCAGTTCCTCGAGTCGATCCTGAATTTCCTCGGAATTGCTAGGCTGCCGCGAAAATGCTATGAACCGCGCACCTTGCTCGTCCACAGTGCCGCTTCGTTCGAGTCCGAACTCGCCGAGGATTAGAAGCCATCCTCGCCTCCATCTTTTTACGATAACTTATCCAAGTGACGCCCATGGTTCACAGGATACGCGGAGAACAAGGATCAGAAATAACAACAGGGCTCGAGTGAGTGGAAATGGCGGGATACTTCATTAGAACCTTGAAAGAAACCACTATATCTGTAATTTGGCTTGGATTTTGCTTGGATTATTTTGGTAATACGACTACGGTCACACCGACCGTAAACGGTAAACAAAAAAAAACGGCCTCCATTCGCGGCGTATTACTATGAATTTCTGAATTCCTCGTCGAAGTATTCTTGCATAAATAAATACAGAATCCTTTAAATTTATGTTTTTAACCTATGATGCTTACAATTTTTTTAATTATTTAATTATTATTATTATTATAAATTTTAATTAATTTTACAGCGCAAGAACCTTGCCCCCGCAAAACATTATTTTTCCTAATTTTCTAATATTTTTTCAGTTCAAAAAACCAGCGAAATGATATAAAAATAAAATTCTCATTGTGAGACCATACTGTCAATGAGCTGGCTAATACATTTTTCAATTACAATTTTCTTCATTAAACCCGTATTTTGTTATCGAGTATCTAGTATTTTTATGTAGATCTATCGATTATCGCGCCAATGTAGCTAATGCATTATTCTAATGCATTAGAGCGCCATATAGTCGTCTTGCTCGCACTTGTGTAAAACGCTGTAGCGCTGTCAAATCTTTAATGAAGTCTTTAATTAATGTATTTATTCTTCGATTATTATTTATTCGATTTTAGTATTTATTTTATTCGCGTTGGTATATTCGTTTCTTCGGCGGTTATTTCATTTTATTCAAATCCCATTATTCCTTTCCTCGAATTTATTGTTATAGGTTATCTGGATTTCTTTAATTTATTATTAGGTTGTTTGGTAATGACATACCGGTTTTTACATTCAAATTTCGCACTTCGCTTGTGAAGTCAAATATAATCTTACATGGCAATATATCTCGTTTGAAAGGTATTGGTATCACCTTTAAAATGATATTAAAGTCTTTGTTTACATGAGCTTCTAAGTTTAAAAATTTACAATCGATTGAAATGGAGTTCACAAACGCAGAAATTTGGGCAGTTTTGAACATTTATTTCGCACAGGGAAAAACTGCTGCGGAATCTCGCCGACAGATTATTGCTGTCTTAGGAGATAACAAACAGTTGTTTAGGCGATTCCAAAGGGACAATTTTGATACCGAAACACCCAAGCCTTCCTGACGACCAGTGACCGTTGATACGGATAAAATCATGGAAATAGTGGATCGAGATCGTCATGTGACTATTAGAACCATCGCAGAGGAGCTGCAACTAAGCACAGAAACAGTCCATAGGCATTTAAAGTCAAAAAATTTAACAAAAAGCTCGATGTAAGGATGCCTCATAAGTTATCCCAAAAAACCATTTTCAACCGTGTATCAATCTGCGAATCTTTGTTGCACCGTAATAAAGTCGACTCATTTCTGGATCGGTTAGTCACTGGTGATGAAAAATGGATCACATATGACAACATAAAGCATAAAAAATCTTGGTCGAAGCACGGTGAGTCGTCTCAAACGGTGGCAAAGCCAGGACTGACGGCTCAGAGTGTATGGTGGGATATCAGAGGAATTATCCATTATGAAGTGTTGCCCTATGGTCAACTCATCAATTCTGACCTCTACTGTGAACAACTAGAGAGATTGAAGATTGCACTTGAACAGAAGCGGCCAGCCATGGTGAATCGTAAGGGCGTTGTGTTCAATCATGACAACGCCAGGCCCCATACATCTTTGGTGTCGCGTCACAAGCTACGGGAGCTTGATTGGGAAGTGTTAATGCATCCACCTTATATTCCGGACATTACCCCAAGCGATTACCATCTGTGTCCATCGATGGACAAAAATTGAGTTCAAGGAAGGATTGTGAAAATCGAATCGCTGAGTTTTTTGCCAGTAGGGACAAGGACTTATTTAGGAGAGGCACATACAAGTTACCATCAAAATGGCAGAAAATCATCGAAGACAACGGTACATAAATCACTTAAATCGGACAATGATAACTAACATATGTTAAAATCGTCGTCAAAAATCAATAAAGAAACCGGTATGTCATTACCAAACAACCTGATATATTGAGTAAATACAAAATATCGACACAATTTCATACATTCCAAAAAATATACTACCTGTAGCGCTCACGGTTTTAGAATAAAAAAAAATTTTAATTGACTTTATTACAGATTCTCAATCCTTGAGAAATGTTCTGTTGAATAAGTATGCTTAAAATCGTAACATAACATTTTCGATTTTTGCAACGCTAATTGTTCGAGAGGCGCTACTGTGCGTCGCCTTCTAACAAGCGGTCGCCAGCACAAAATATAAAAATTCAATTTTTTGTGCTTGCGCTTGCGCACACATACGCGCTTGCGAATTCTTGTGTTTACTCATACAAGCAAACGCATTCTATTTTTAGATTTTTATGCTCTCAACTTTGTGAGATTGTCGATTGTCGTTGCCATCAAAAATGAAGGCTCATATTGCAAAACGAATGTATGGTCGTGAGACATCTTGTTAAATCTATTGTCTTTGGTAAAAACTTATGGTGCTATCTCATCTTTAATGGAACCTCTAATTAATACGGCAGTGTTATTAGCATAAACAGGCGCTGGAAAAGAATAGGCATCCCTCTCGCACTCCTAGGGTTTCGAAATTTTATCTCTGATTCGTAGTTTTAACGATAAAAATATTCTGTTTAATGTTAATGGCAAACTCCTATAAAGTACGCTAGTTAAAAATTAATCTAGATGGTCGAAGAAGACAAGTTTCCAAAGACTCGCGTTTTGGAAAAGAAGCAAATCAATTGTACCTCTTGGTAGGTATAAGTGGTGAGGCTCTTCGTTGGGCCTCCAATTACAACTGGGCTCCGTTTTGGCTCGCATCCTCTGTTTTTTTTTTTTTTTTTTGTTTAAATTATTTTATAGGTTTTGTTTTTATTTATTGAATCTTCTCCTTTACAAGACTAACAATAAGTGTATTAAATCTTCCAATAATACCTAACTAGCAGTCATGTTGTCTGGTACATAGTAAATGGCCCTGACTAATTATAGCTGGGTTGGGAAGTAGTTACGAAGTTGACGGCTTCTGCTGAAAACCCGAATCAAGTCCCTTTCTAGAGGATTTGGAAGGTCAGAGAGTTTTCCCTTGCAGTACGCTTTTTGTTTTTCTATTTTGTGAATGCCAAGATCCCTGTGGATGTTTTGGTTGAGAATATACCATAGTTCTCCAGTGATAGTTCTAATGATTTTTGATTGTGCTCGCTGTACGATGTCTAGATTGGTGCTGCACGCGCCATACGTTCATATGGGCTTTAGAGTGGCGGTGCAGACCAGGACCTTGTAGTCCAGACACAGGGGCGATCGGGCGTTTATGAGCCAGTGGAGGCTGTCGAGGTACGTTACCACCTTGACTTCGGGGATCTGAGTGCTGTTCAAGTCGAGCGGAGGGCATGGTTGTCTGATGAGAGTAAATGTTATGTGCTTACACTTTTGTTAATTTATTTTAATACGCCAGAATACCTAAAGCTCGCTAACCAGCTGGGTTGACTGTGCATCTGGAGCGGCTGAGGATCGTAGTGTCGTCGGCGAAAATGGATGTTAGCTGTTCGCTTGTTGGAATATCTGCTGTCCCCTAGTGCGCTTCCTTGTGGGACTCCAGGTTTGATTGAGTAGGTGTCAGATGTTTTTGCGTTGTACTTCCTTGCGAAGACTGTTTTAGAGACACGACTCAAGTAATTTAGGCGTGTACACCGGCAAAATTGCTTTAATTTTATGAATAAGGCCGATGAACCAGACGTGATTGAATGCTTGAGATACTTCGAGAAATATCGCACTGCAATATTCTCGATGCTCGATGCGAATTTCTGATGCTATTCTGTTAACTTGCTCGTTAGTTCCATGTTTTTTTATGAACCCCAATTGATTTGCTGGGTGAATGTTGTATGTTGACATGTAGACAATTTTTTAATAACTGACTGCTGCCAACTTTTGCCCAGCAAAAAAAGCTGTTTTGGACGGGAAAATTTTAGAAAAAAACTAATCAAAAAATCCAATATGTATAAAAAAAGAAATGTCAAATAAATAACAATAAATAATAAATAATAAATAATAATAAATAAATTTATTAAGGTAATTTTTGCTTAAAATATTTCCATAATTTTATCAATATCTTCTTGATTGTCCTCATTTGCGTATGACATATTAGTACCTATCATGCGCAGATATTTTACAGGCACTTCAAAGTCGACGCATCATTTTCCAATCCTTCGCAATCCGTATCTGTATATTAAAATAGAAAATGAATACAGTATATCTTTTACTAATAAATAAAACTTTATCTTATGCTTAGAATTCTGTTAGTCGAGCTGAGGCCTATCGAATTTCTTAATTTGGATTTAATTAGGTTAACCTGGCTAAAAAAGCTTTCTATTTCCACGTTTGACCAGGGCAAACATAATATTTGGATGGCCACAGTTGCCTACTCAAAAAATCTTCGGTTTCCACCCGAATCTTCAAATTGGAGCACCTCAAACCAAAATTTGTTTGTGTCGCTGATGTTTTCCCACTTGATCAAATTGCCGTTGTATTGGCGTTCAATTTCTGCATTATTCTTACATTCCAAGAACTCTAGAATTTCTGTGATGCTGACACTTTTTCATATTTTGTACTTAAGAGTCAACAACACAAAAAAAGTCGGGAAAAAGCCAACTTAATTTATAAAAAAGCCAGAATTCAGGCTTTTCACAATTCCCGCAATTAACAAAATTTTCCCGCAGTTAGTCTTTAAAAAACAGCCTGTTTTGACTGGAAAAAATCCAAATTGGCAGCACTGATGATAATAAATGACGGAATCGTGTGGCCTTTTCTGGGCTTCGCTAATGTTATGATAATAGATTTTTAATGTTTTCTGAGGTTGTGGCGGAGACTTATGATCATATTGAAGGTGTTGGGACGCCCCTGGGTCCCGGGTTTCACCACGTACAACAAGCCTCTGGTTGCAATATGTATACTGATAACGGTGAAATCTTTATTAATCTTGTTACAAATAAAGAAATTTTACATTTTTTTTTCTCATCTTACACTTGTGGTTTGCCGCTCTTTAATTCACAAAGTGACGCTTACATATATAGCGGTCTCATTCTCGCAAAAAAAAATGTCAATACAAATTGGTGTTGGTCAGTATAGTTTCAGTGTTAACAAATGCAAATGCCGCCCTTTTCAAATTGGCCATCTAGCGCAGGGCAGCGAACCTTCGCCAGCATCGCAACAGAAGGGTTTACTGATGACCTCAATACACCGAAGTTCAATTATCATTTTTTAAGTTATTAGGCCATCGCCGGGAGTTTTTATTGGCTCCAGTTCCCTGATAACCTTTGTGATCTTGTTCGGACAAAATAATGACTACGTTATATATTGAATTTTACGGCATTTCGTCTGGAAAACGCCCGGGAGATGTGAGGTAAAAGTTTCGGCTCTGTGTTTGTCGCTGCGGGCCCAGCAACCAGATGACTTTCTTATGGCAGTGACAGTTTCAGTCGGAGAGCTTAGATTTGGGTGAGCCCTCCATAAGGAATGCTTGGTGCTGGTTTGCGAGACGTTTCTTTTCTTGAATAAGCTGTTCAATTTGCTGGTTAGTTTTGAATTTGTTTTTTTGCTGCTGTCACAAGTACCTCTTCCAGAACGAAGGTGGAGCAGTCGATGTCCGCTTCAGTATTGAGCAGTATTGGGATAGCTCAATGTGGGAACTCACATACTTCTTGTATTTCATCCAGTTAGTTCTGTGCGGCGTCAGCCTGTAGGGGTCATCCGTAGTTTCTGGGTTTTGAAGAAGAGTTATCAAAAATGGTGAGTGGTCTAATGAAAGATCCGGAAGGTCCTTGGTGCTTAGTAAATTTCGTGGGATAATTTTTGTCACCGCGAAATCAATTAGATCTGGTATATTGCTGAGGTCTGCTAGCCAATATGTGAGGCTACCAGGCGAAACGTAGTCTAGTTTATTTCTCAAATTGATAAGAGCCTTATATAGTTGCCTTCCCTTGGGAGTAACGAGTCCAGCCGTGGGCTTTACCATCCTGATGATGTGCGTCCTTACACATGGATATACGTAGATCGGACATTGATTATTTCGACTGTTGTGCTTCAACCATATTCTGGTTTTCAAAATTGTTTTGTGCCTGCCTAAGGGCCTGATGAGTGTTTACTAAGTTTGAGAGGGGTGGATTTTCCATACCTGTTCGTAGAGCTTAGGCGTAGGAATGCCCTTGAAGGTATTTAATATTGAGAACTGAAGGAGGTCCCTTGTTGCTTTTTAGTTGGTTCATTAGGATTTTTATATTGGCAGATTAGGCATCTTAATTAACAATTATCAATATTTAATACAAATAAATAGCTATACTTGAGCATACAGTATATACACAATGTAGACGCAGAAAGATCAAGGTGTTTTTCGTGAAGCCAAGGAGTTCGCCTAGCTTCCTCCTGGAGGCATCTTCTAGCGATGCCAGAAGTGGAGAGCCTAGGTATCTCATCCTTGACCTCGTTACGGTCGGACATTTGCAAATGAGATGCTCCAAGGCTTCGGTTGCCTCGGATTCATCACATTTCCGGCATTTGGCGTTGTCGGTAATACCCAGCTTGACTGCATGTGCAGCAGACAGGCAGTGAGTGACCTGTTAGAATACCCACTAACATTCTGAAGTCCTTTCGCGGAAGATGCAGCACGTAGTGAGTGAGTTTCTCGTTGTGAATTACTCCTCCACATGCTTTTTGCGCTTGTGTCAGCCCGTCTCTCTAGCTCGCTTTGGAGCGTTCTTAGGGAGATAGGGACGTTTTCTGCTCTTTCACTCGCCAGTCCGACGCCTTCCTTTGCAAGTTCGTCCGCGGTTTCGTTACCGTCTATGCCTTGGTGGCTCGGAACCCAGTTGATCCTCACTGACTTAGTCGTGCTCAGGCTCAGTGACTCCCTGCTTGCCAGTACATTTTTGGAACTGACCGCTGATGGTTGCATGGATCTTATCGCCGCTTGACTGTCTACGAACAAATTGACCGCCTCATGTGGACGGTTTATGCTCTGCGCAAGCTCTGCTGCTTTCCTGATAACGAATACTTTCGCCTGGAATATACTGCAGTAGCTTGGTAGCTTATACGACAGCCTCATTTCAGGGTCTGAACAGTATATGCCCGCTCCAACTCCTCCTTCCATCTTGGAGCCGTCGGTGTATTTATTGAGGTATTGAGCATGGTCCTGGCCTGACTTCCACTCATTTGGTCCCATGTGTTTACATCCGGGCACGTTCTGGGTATCATGTAGTCAGATGTACTGCTCATGTCTCGACCAATTGAACTGTGCCCGAGTCCTTGTAGCTACCAGTTTCCTAATGCAACCAGACGACATCTCGAGTGCTTTGGGAGAAGTTGACCTCAGCGCCTCGATATGCAGAGCAGTGCCTGCCACTGGGTTCTCTCCATAAGCTTATTATACGTTATCTTCTTCATGGCTTGCCACCACACTAGGACTCCATACAGCAGAGTCGGACGCACCACCGATATGTAGACCAAATGCATTAGAGCGGGTGAGAGCTCCCATGTGCTGCTAAGCATCTTCTTGGATGTATATAGCGCTATGGTGGCCTTTTTTATCCTCTCCACTACATTGGCTCTCCACGTCAGCTTGCTGTCAAGTACAATGCCGAGGTATTTGACTTGTGTTTTCGGGGTCAGCCTGGTTTTGTTAATTTTCGGGGCGATCCATTGCGGCACCTTGTATCTCTTGGTGAAGAAAATAAGGCCCGTTTTATCCGCATTGATATTGAGTCTTACCTACTCTGCCCACTCACATATCTCCCTGAGCGCTGTTTCCATGATCGAGCTGAGGGTCGATGGACAGACTCCCGTGATAATTATGACTCTGTCATCCGCATAAGCGGTTTTCTTTGGTGTTATCCTCTCGAACTCTTCTAGATTCCATAGGACCCCATTCGCAGCGTTCCTCTCTCACCATGGAAGCGGTGTCCCAATCTGATTGTACCCGTCGGCAACTTTGAAGATTTCTTATCCACAAGTTGATAGCGGGGGGCGTGTTGGTCGCTTCTAGGCGATCCATTATTGCGTCCGTGCTAACGTGATTGAATGCCCCGGATATGTCCACGAACACTCCGAGTGCATATTCCTTATTGTGTAGGGCTCTTTCAATGGTGGCTACCAACGAATGTAGTGCCGTCTCCACTGATTTGCCCTTCGTGTAGGCATGCTGGTTGGTCGACAGTAGTCTCCCTACATCGTTCCTGATGTATAGCTCCAGCAGCATTTTCTTTGTTCACCTGCAGCATGGCTGGGAATATTCCATCTAGTATGTATGTATTTAATATGTATGTTTTTCATTTAGAGATAGCATTATTTCCTTGAAGGACCCAGCAGCCGGCAGAGGACGCCCGAGGAGTGACCAAACGACATTTGATCGTGGCACTCCTTGACAGAAGTGATGAAGCCGGCAAGAATCTCGAGCTTTGACTTTCATAGCGAACGGTCGTGTTCTTGTTTTGCACTTCGAACTTGTTGTTTTGCATTTAAAACCACCGGGGTTTTGGTGGCCAGTCACAAACAGAAAATAAAATAAATGCGAAATAAGGAAATTAATTTGCAAACATTGCAACAATGCAAATCGCATTTGAATTCGCATATGCTCAACCAAAGCGTAGAGTATAGCGGAGAGCGTCGAGAGAAGTTTATGTGATCTGCTCCCGCATACAGTCTATCTGCATAGCGCTAACCCTTTCTCGTGTGCACCGAATGCGTGTGAAGAGGTTGGAATGCTGAGGTTGGAATCGACGTGCGCGTGAGCACGTCCAACACCAATCGGATATAACCTCAAATTTTGAGCGACACTTCGGCCGCGACAACCGTGAGCCACATGGAGGTTCGGATTTAACCTTAATCCGACCTGCCTTTCTCAATCAGCCAACCCATCCCAGGCGTAGCCTCGGAGTACCCATGCGGGTTAGACTACTCTAGGGAACACGAGGAGGAGGAGAAGGAGCTGCGAGCCCCTGCAGAAGCAGCAATGATCAAGTGACCGTTGAGTTTGCTACGCAGTTAGTAGGAAGAGACGAATGTGAAGCGACGATAGCCAATACTTTGCGCGCACGTGCCACGTTCGGCACCATGTCCCAGAGCGGGAAGAAATAAGGAGAACAGACCTGCCGTCTGGCATGCGAAGTCGCTCAACCCTTCGTATGCGGTGAATTGATCAGGAGACTTTAAGGAGAATGCCGCAAGGAGGCATCGACTTGTGTAGAGCTGCAGCCAAACAATGTAGATTTGAAGTCACAGTGCTAAATTTTTAGTTTTAACTTCTTTGATATTTGCTCATGCAGCATATTTTTGTATTCAATTAATGTAAATTTTGCATCTTTTGATTAAGCAACACAAAAATAATTTTAGTCAGAAGTTAACAACCCTTTTTGATTAAATCTAGCACAGCGTCTTCAATGGGCCCACCGAACCTGCTTCACCGGATTTGTAAGTAAGTGAGATCTCTCCTTATAAAAAAACATATTGATTTCTGACTTTGCAAATATATTCTATTTTTGTGTGTGCATTTAAATAACGACAACGAGTGACATTTCGAATCGTATAGACAAAAGAACGGAGTATGATTTAAATATTTTTATAATTCGATTAAAGTAGAGCAACAAATTGAATGTTTCTGGTACCGAATTTAGTGTCTCCAAATTCTATTTTAAGCAAAGACGTGATATATCTTAGTTTAAATTGCACTTTCTGACGTACTATTTTCTAAGGCTCTTAATTTTTCCGTATGGCCTGTGCACGCAATTGTTCACTAATTCGTAAACAAAGCGGGTCTCAAACTCCTTAACTAGGCCTCCAAAAAACTAATGGATTCTTTTGTTTTGCACTATCAGGATGTACGTAGTTTACTTGGCAAACTCAGTAGACTGCACATCAATAGTGTCTCTTTCGATGCCAATGTAATTGTTTTTACAGAAACATAGCTTAACTCCTCTGTGTCTGACTGTGAATTTTTTTCAGTGAACTATAATATCTTTAGACATGATCGTCCAATGCGGACTGGCGGTGTCGTTCTGATCGCGGTTAAATCCAATCTTGTTTCTAAAATTTTGTTTATTAATTTTTTAAAAAAATAGCAAATGACTGCCATGAAAAGACATATGCATTAAAATAGGCCGAAGAAGAGAGTGTTTTTTAGAGATGCGCTCCGACTCACATCAGGTGGCACCTTGGAAAGAAGAATAGAAAAAACCACGAGTCCAAGAAATTAATTATCTATCCAAAAATCCAAATTGAAACTAGATAAAGATCAGAGACGAAAAACCTATAAACCAGGAGTTGACCGACGAATCCGTATGCCGTATGCCGTATCCAACGAGATTTCGCGTATCTCAGGAGGGGAGGGTGCGTTCGGGGGTGATTCTACCCATGCCCCGAGCCCGAGTGAGAGAGAAAATGTTAATTGTGCTCTTAGTTATTGTTTTAGTCAGCATTTTGTTTACCTTTTTTTTGTTTTCTTGTTGTTTTGTTGTGGATTCCAGTTTAGCTGGCATTTATGGTGCGACCTGTGGGCAGATGGGGAAAAACTCCTTCCCGAAACGACTGGCTAGCCGCCCTTGCCGGAAAAGCAGGTTTCAAAATATCTTCATTAAGGAAACAATTTATTAAACAAATAATTGATTATTTTTTTAACTGTTAGGTAGTATTGAAGTTTCGAAAATTATTTGTGCACGCTAGAGATTAAAAGTCAATAACATGCGCCACCACTCAACTAGCTCAGGTTTGAGTCGTTGGTTCTAACCCACTGACATACATATGAACAAAATAGATTAAAAGAAAAGCATTGATATCCACTTTTAACATAAGAATTTGACATTATACCACACACAGGACCAATTCTATCTATCAATTAAGATTCATCTATATACATAAAAAAAAGTCGTGTTAGTTACACCACTTATAACTTAAGAACGGCAGAACAGATTTGGGTGAAAATAGGTACGAAGCTAGCTTAGAGCCAGGAGACGGATATAAGATACTTTTTATCCCGAAAAGATCTAACCTCAACAACTTTCAGAAGTACTGAAAGAGCTCATCAATTGACAGAACAAATTGCAACAAGAAATACAGCTCAAAGAATCAGGACAGCAGAAGGTCGTGCCGAAGAATCTCAAGAACATTGTGAGGAACGCCTGCGACAGAATATTAAGAGAAGAACAGCGGCACAAGAACGAAACATAGACCAGCAGCTTATTAACACGTGCACATTCGTTCTTCTTGCTTTTCAATATGCATCAGATATTAACTACTCTGCGCATTCAAAAATGGTTATCTGTGGAATGGATAAAAAATGTCAATATTGTCAGGCATTAAAATTTCAAAATTAAGCATCCGGCATGTACTGTGTATCACCTCTGCTGTCACCTCTACCCACTTCGCCGGAACCTTTATTATCCCTTTTTGCTGGCAATTCAGATAATTCAACAATATTTTATAATTTCATTGAAGACGCAGCAAAGGAAAGAGCAATTGTGATGTTACTGTAAATTTTTTTAAAAGATCAGAATCAAATAATTTGATTGATTAAAAGAGTTTCTCCACGATTGTAAAATGACAACTATTAAATTGTCATAAAAGCCGATAAAGTACCATTAGGTGAACATGCTGGTAGATTCAACGCAATGCATCAAACTGACACTGCTCTTCAGGATAAAAATTAAGTGATTCGGAGTATTTTTCCGGACATAAAGGATGAATTGTAAGGTAGTTTCGACGGCTGGGATATACTCAGTCACGACAGGGTCTCTTTACATAAAAAGATATTATAAAGATCTGTACAGAGACCCTGGCGTGAATGAGTATATCCCAGCCGTCGAAACTACCTTACAGAATAGCGCCCGAACAGGGACATGGGGTTTACGAATTTTAGACGACCTAAATATGGCCTAAAGACCCATCTGGGTACATTGAGTTAGAAAAATTTCTAACAGCTGCGCCAAGGAAGCACCACAGAGCTGCGTTAAAGTGCATCCGCATCCATTTACAGCTGATCGATCAGCTGCAGCTCATGAAAACGTTAACAATGATGGCTGAAGCGGCGGATGTGGGAGTAAAATGAATAGTTTATCAACTATTAGGGTTGTTTAACAACAGCAAAACCACAGATTGCGTCAGATTTTATCCGCACTAAAATAAAATGAATTAAATGACGATGAATTCAAGTTTCTCTAATGTTTTTTCTCTAACAAAGAGCAAATTCCCCGAAGAGTGTCTATAGATGGTATAGGCATCCAAAATCTTTAAAATAAGGTAGAGCTAGGCGGTTTATATTAAATAGTAGCAATTGGGGACATTTTGGGGCAAGAATATACAGAAAAACACCAACAACCATTTTGGAAATGCTTGTAGCTTTGGCTCCACATTCTAAATTCAATATTTCATTTGTTCCTCGCCAACTTTATTTACCTTTTGGTATTGAATGGTCTAATTTTCACTGTTAAGAAGATGAAATCAGATTTGCACCTAAAAACTATCGCCTACCTATCGCCAACAACAGTGCACTATGGTCTAGATTCCGTTTTTTTTTTTGGCATAAAGTCGATTTTTCTATGTTAATAAATCGCTGTTTTCAATCTATAGTAAATTCATTATACATTATAAAATTGTAATTAAAAGCTTTAAAAGCGCCAACAAAGCTTTTTGAGCTTGATCAGCTTACTTCCCAATAGAAATTTGCGCCAAAATTTTTAGTTGCTTTATGTTGAGTCACAACGTTAAATTGGTCCACAAAATTCAACTAAATTATGGAAAATAATCTTTAAGGTATGCACCATTTAATGTATTTTGTTATTTAATGTGTAGTTTTAGGGATTTAGTATTTTGTAATTTCCAATTGATGTGTATTTTTTTTAGAATGCTAACATGCATTCTCCGTGTTTCGTGGAATATAACTAATAAGCTGTTCAATGCTGAAAGCAACTAATTGGTCCAGAATGTACTCGAGGGTGTTGGCTTTAACCACAAACCAAAAACTCATCCCCGTTCGTCCCCCTTTTCTAATATATTTACATAGTTTATTCACAGCGAAATTATGGAGCAGCAACAATCGAAAAATTCAATGTGTATCGTAGTGACTAGGGGAGAGTGGGGATAGGTGAGCCACTTTTTTTATTAACATATTATTATTTTTTTTTTTTCGCGCGGGGTCCCGCTTCCACCTACCGCCCAACCTACCGAGGGGCGCAGCCGTGTGACGTACGGCACGAATCGCGAACTAGATAGACGCGTTAGAAGGAAAGTGGAAAATGAACGAGGAAACACTAGAGAACAAAATATAATATAAAATAAATAAATCGAATATTAATATATACCATAGGTAAATAAAAACGCATGCAAAATTAGGAAAGTATTATATATAACAAAAATATAAAAAAGCTAACAGTGTCGTCGACATTTTGCATTGGGATTAGTTTTATGTCATCATAATGCCGTAACGGCATCATGGAAGACGTGCCAAATTTAGGAATGGACTTTTGGATGATGTTATTCGATATAAGTATATATAGATACTGTTGCAATATAAATTAAAAACAATAAACACATTTAAAACAGCACTTAAAATGTATTAAAATTAAAATTTAAAAAAAAAGCATTTCAATTTTCTAAAAATGCTGGAATTCCCGCTGCCCGCTGTTTTAAAAATTTTCCCGCAATCACACTTTAAAAACAGTTGAATTTGACGGGAAAAAAGCGGAAATGACATCACTGCATGTCAGTGCACATGTAAAGTTCAGACCAATTAAATTCAGAAATCAAGATATCTAGCCTATGAAAGTTTGCTTTACGAAAGCAGCGAACTTTAGTGGCTGAGCGACTCAGATCAGGTTTGGTCTTTACGACAATTCCCAAATCGATGGTCACTTCGAAAGTAGGATGGTAAGGATCTTCGGGAAGCGTCAATGGATCGACTCTTGTTAAGTTTACACCTACAGGATCAGAGACGAAACACAGATCTAGTAGGCGATTTAAAGAATTTACGACGTGGTTGACTTGGGACAACGAAATGTCAAGCAAGCTATCTATGAGGTCATGCTGTGCCGTAGTTTGGAGGACATTGAACGTACCATCTGATGACCAACGAGCTCCAGGTATATTGAAGTCACCTAGAGTTACTAGTTGGTCTCTATCCGAAAGCATGTTGGAAACGGCCTGAATTGCCGAAAGGTGTTTCCAATAAATAGGCTCTTCAGCAGATGGAGGAACGTAACAGGTTATATAGATAAAACCAGGGCACGTAATCATTATAAGTGAAAAAATAAAAATCAACGATTAATGATTATCTATTGATTTTAATATATTTCGCTTGCCATTAATAATTATAATTTTATATTTACTTTATCGCTCAAAGAATAATAATTATTATTTTGAGCGAAAAAAGTTCGATCAAAAAAAATGATAATTTTTTGAGCGATATTTTTTCGCTCAGAATTTCGCTCAATGTGTAATAACATATTTCTCAGAAAGAAGTTATTACACATTGAGCGAAATTCTGAGCGAAAAAATATCGCTCAAATAATGATCATTTTTTTTTGATCGAACTTTTTTCGCTCAAAATAATAATTAATTATTATTCTTTGAGCGAGTAAGTAAAATTTAAAAATTAATAATTAAAATTGGTTTAATATATAAAAAATCTAGATTTCAGCAATCATTGTTTATCTTGAAAGAGCATCCAAATTGTAGCCGATTGGTATAATTCGTTTCTTTGTGCGAATTTTCCAAGTGAATGATTTTTTTGTTTAAAGAAAACATTGATAATCATTATTTACGGTCCCTGGATAAAACTACCTGGAAATGATAGTTTTACACAGATAAATTCAATACCTGTGAGATAGTCAATTTGAACCAGTTCGGAAATAAGGGTGGAGTCAACGGCAATTAAAACTCCACCACCTCGCTGGGAAAGACGGCCCAATCTATAATTTGTGTACTTACCCGGAAAAATTTCGGAGCTTAGAATCTCCGGCTTTAACCAGGTTTCGGTAAACACAATCACCTGGGATGCAAACGTAAAACTATCAGAATACAATTTAGAGAGCCTCTAGTATTCTGATAGGAAAGTAGGAGGGAGGTATTTAGTTTTTTGGCACTGCCGTGACGCCCGCTGTCGCTGTGGTTTGTGCCGGCCGTGAAGGCCGTTTTTTCTTTATTTTTACCTCGAACTCCTTGACTACAGCGTGCTCGGACCAGAAGTCACCAGAACAAATTGTGTCAAAAAGTTCAAGGGAGACACTTATCTTGAAAGATGAGATATCTCTGGGTATGAGAAATTGAATTTTTACACTTTCACATTTTTGGCTTGTATTTTGCTCAGTATATGAGCTTTTACATCTTCCGGTGCGAGATCAGGGGCAAGCCGAGAAACAAATATTTTTTTTAATGGTGGAATAGCGGTGATGGTCTTTGGTAACGCAGCATTACCGACTTCTGCCTGTGGTTCAGCCCTATTTTTGCCCTTTGGGATAGCTGAGATTTTTTTTAAGTCTGCGGAGTCAGAGATTGAGACCCCGCAGCGTACTCAACTGATAACACTGGCGGAGCTGCTGCCATTTCTGCCCCGGCTCCTTCGAATGCCGAATCTTTAGCCGTTCCCGATCTCAACACCATTGGAGTTGGTGTGAGTGTCGGGGGCTGTGCCGAGGGAGTGTGCCAAATCTTTGGTGGCTGGGGTTCGCCCAATTGCAGCCGACTAGCAGAAGATTTTTTGTGCTTTGGCGACTCGCTTAACAGCTTCATGCCGCTAAATTAAGCGTCCAGCAGGATATCGATATTGGCGCACAAAATCATGACAGAAGGTAAAATATTTGTAGTGGTTAATCTATCCCCGTGGTTCACCTATCCCCACTTTCCCCTATACACCAAAATTAATAAAAACACTGTGGAATCCAAGAAAATTTATAGAGATATACACAAATATCTTCCCAAATGTAACTACGTTCTTGAACTGTTCATTTATGTTGCATTTTTAATCGGAATGGGCTGGAGGATTATCGATATATCGATAGAGGTAGGATCTTTAGGACCAGGGGGGGCAGGGATTTGAATGAGCGAACCGGGAATATGTAACGGTCTTGAATTAGGGGACTTAAGAGAAAGTGCTTTTACCCTTGGCCTCGGCCGTTGCACTGAGGAGGGAAACGACAGTAGCAACGAGAGGTCGAGATAAAACGCAGCTAATTTCCTGAAAATAGGAGTTAACTCGAGAACGTGGGTGCAAGTAAGTGAAAAAACGTTTTATTGATTGGATGTCTAATTTCAGCGTGGAAGTGATAAAATCGCTGGCAACGGCATCCTTTATTTTGAAATTGCGTGTGAAGCTTACCCGCCGCCGACGTTGCTGGGCGGATGTTTCTGGAGAGGAGCGAGCGAATATATTCAACGAGCTTCTAAGCAGCCGTTGCCTGAGCCATCCATCTGGCCAATCTGAAGTCCGATGAGTCCGTTCCATGAGGCGCAGTCCGGAACCGGCAGGATTTACGTATATTATTCGCTCCCCAGTTAATACTCACTCAAACGACGTGGACGTGGCTTCGTACGGTCCCATTTCATCGTGCTCGCCGCCGCCATCAGGTGCTGCGACTCCTGGCCGCGCATATGTTGCTTTTTTTTTTTTTACTTATTTATGTTACTTACTCTTGTTCTCTTGTGCAACTTGTGCAACACAAGCTCTGCACAATTAAAGAGTCTGCGTAGAAGAAGTTGGATTTTGATGAAATCGTACTTACCCATCCCAATTATTTCTTTTGGAGCTTCAGTAGGGATAATAGGCAGGAAAGAAGAGAATCACATAAAGTCAGCTTGTGACTATTTTCTTTAGCGGACCGCCGCTTCTTCTCCTCGGCCGCAGTCTTGGCGCGAGCGCATCCCGGGCTAAGGTGACGTTTCGCCGGGAATGAGTCCCATTGGTGGTGCTGAAATTTATAATGTATTAAGAGCAAACAAGATGAACATGGAGTAAACGTATTTACCTGGGGAGATGGGCCGGCCGTCAGGCCGCCTGGATTAGACTCCGGTCCGCCGGAGAGGGGTGGCGCCCCAAGATACGCCTGAGGCACCACAGGTTGGGTGGGAGCGTCGTGGCGACTCCATCAATGCCACCATTTCTCTTCCAAGAAATAGAGCTGGGAAACTATCGATGGTACTATCGAGGTATCGACTTTTTCCTTTTTTTGAGCCACCATCGATAGTTTTTTATCACTATCGATAGTACGGGACTATTTTTATATCTCTGCTTTGTTGCTAAAATTTAGTAAGAACAAGAAAGGAAGCTAACTTCGGCACACCGAAGTTTATATACCCTTGCAGATTGGTTTTGATGTTTATATTATAAATTTAAATGCTGAAAACACTCACAAAACAGAGTTTCATTACATTTTACCTATACTTATTATGTTTACAGTTTGACAGTTACAGTTTTACATTCCCAGCTTTACATTTTCTCCACATTTACCGATCGTTTATATGGCAGCTATATGATGTAGTTCTCCGATTTTCATAAAATTTTTACCAAAATTCTGAAATAATAAAAGAAGCTCATATCTAAAAGTAGATAAGAATATGTTGAAAAA
>VNJY01003303.1:0-42560 GCA_008042715.1 Drosophila bocki
ATAATTCTTCACATTTTTTTTTTTATTTAACTGCCTCTGACTTTTGTCAGCTTAGTTTGTGGCTAACTGCCTCTGATCTTTGTCAGATAATTCTTCACATTTTAACGCCTCTACATTTTAATTTTCTTCCACATGTATGTATATCATGTATACCGTGTATTCTCTTTTTTTTTTTTAATAAAAAAATTTTTTTTCAAAAACCTCCTTTGATTGCATTTCACTCATCTTTAATTTCTTTACATATGTCAGGACACATTTGCATATTCACATATTCATGCATACCTACGTGACAAATGCTGTGCCTAAAAGGATGGTGCAATTGAAAAAAAATGTTTTTTTTTTTTTTTTCGTTTAATAATTTATACACTTTCACTATTTTGTGTTTATTTACTTCGTCGCCAATGTATTAACCCGGTTTTTCACACTAATAACACAAATTATTACGTATGTTTTCTCGCTTTATTCTCACACCTTTGCTTCACCGAATAATACTGCCTTAGCTTTTATATTGACAGTCCGAACATAAATGTAAATCCAAAGCCCACTTGATGAGCTCTCTCGGAAGTAGAGGTTCCTACAAAACCGGTAGCCAATTCGAGGAATACGCGTAAAGTTTCCGAGGAAAAATTATGGATGTGCAAAAAGATTACAATAAAGCAATAAGCCAAAGCTGAATGCTGTAAACATTGTTCTTGTAAAGCCTTTCAGTTCATTTAAAGAAGAGTTCGAAGTTGACGGGCAAGTGTTTCGAGAAAACTTTCTGGTGGTTTCGTCGGTTTTTTTTTTTTTGACGTTGTTGAAGTTGTGTTGGGTGCAGAATTTTGTAACAATGCGGAAATTCAAATAAATCGCGATAGAATAAAAATCAAAAATCCAGGCAATCATGACTCTGATGTGGAAATAAGTGCGCTAATGAAAAATGAAGGATATGTGAGCATTAATATTGACGAGAGTGCGGGTTTCCAAGCAAAAAGTGGCTTAACGACGGTATTATTGAACAGTCTGAGTCTGAGTACAGCAGTCCGGTACTTCTTGTGAATAAACGCGATAATTCAACAAGGCTTTGTATCGATTACAGGAGAATAAATAAGCTAATTGTACGAGATCTATTTCCCCTGCCGTTGATTGAGACCAATTAGACCGCCTGCAAGATGCAAAAATAATCAGCACGCTTAATCTCAATTCGGATTTTTCCACGTAAACGGAGGATAGTCGCAAATTTACATCCTTCGTAACCCACAATAGCCAGTACCAATTCCTAAAAGTCCCAGGCGTATTTCAAAGGCACATCAACGCCATCTTTCGAGACTTCTCTCGGTCTGGTATAGCAATCGCTTATGTCGACGATAGTTCCTGCTGCAAACGGCGAACAAGCCATATAGAATCTTAAAAAAGTTATTTGACGATGCGAAGAATTTGGGTTGGTGATCAATCTCAAGAAATGCTGTTTTCTGAAGAAGAAAAACGAGTTTTTAGGACACGTGATTGAAGGCCAAAAGATTACTCTATCTGACGAAAGGACCAAAGCCGTGACGAAATTCCCTGTTCCGATAAACCAGAAGCAATTGCAGAACTTCCTGGGCTTATTTGGATATTTTTGACATTCTTAACTGATCTTTTGAAGCACGACACCAAGTTTTTAATTTTCGAAAGAGAGATAGCTGCTATTGATATAATTATATGAAAGGTTGAGAGGTTGGCTTCCAAGCCGAGACTTCTGTGTCTGTTAGATGTAGGTGTTGATCGCTGCTTTTTCGGGTTGAGACTTCTGTGTCCCAAAAAGGTCGATTGATCCCTTCAGCTACGACTTCGTTGTCGTCTGTAGGATGATGGTCGTATTCCTTGATAAAACACCTCCATCGACTTCTTTGTCGAGTGAAAAAGGGTTTTACGAAAACGAAGGTTTCGTTTAACAAAGAGGTTTTTATTGATACGTGCGTAATGTTTCAAGTTTTCTTCTCTAATGAGCAAAGCTAAGCTTACAGTTGGAAGCTACAACTAAAAGCTTAGCGCCATGTATGTACACATTAACATGATCTTATTCTAATAAGTGAGGGTATACATGACTATAGACTCAAAAATTTGATTACGCAGAAGCCGGTGCTTAAGATTTCAGAGCAGTTTTACTTCAAAAATTTTCCAAACGATAGTCTTAATCATCCAGTTTACTATATGAGTAAGAAACCGACAGACGCCGAACGAAAGTTTTCTCTTCGAAAATTCAGAGTTTATCTCCTAGGCATGGGCTTCAAGTTGGTTAGCGATTGCAATGCATTTACAAAGACAATGGAGAAGAAAGAAGTATGCACTAGAGTCGCTCGCTGGATTCTTGAATTGCAAGAGTTTAACAGCACAGATCTGACGCTTTAAGCAGATACCCTGTAATGATGATCTCCGACGAAACCTTACATAACCATTTAAAATACATTCAGTCGCAGGACGAAGAGTTAAAAGCTATTATTGATATCCTGAATGAGAAGCCGAGTCACAATAATTACTTTATGAATTCTGACCTCTCTTACAAGCTTGTGGACGACGATGATCTGATAGTTGTGTCACCAGCCCTCCAACGCGAAATTATTGGGCAAGCACATGAAAATTGACATTTTTTTTATTTTATTTTTTATTTCAGAACTACAAGAGAAAATACAACGACAGATCATATCCATGCATTGTTTTAAACGCAAGCTTGGGGAAAAAGGAAGAAGAGCTGCATCCTTTGCCGAAGGAAAAAAAGTTTCACATCGACTTCTTAGGCCGAGATATACTACTACCTGTGCAGAGTATATGAAGCCGTTGGCTTATCTTAGTTTTAAGGTCGACGACAGCAAAGCATTTGGGACGAATGTTCAGAAGGATGGCCGAGTTGTGGGAATGGGTCTGGCATCTCCGTTCCATCTAAGCCACCGCACTGCGGAGGAAGGAAAGACGGAAGGTGAAAAGCGAGGAGTTCGCAAAGAGAGACGACAACGAAAAGACGCGCGAGCTTACGACGACGACGAAAATAAGATTAAATGATTAAACGTATTACAAACTATTTTTAAATATGTGTAACGATCACGTTATACTAAACTAAACTATTTACTTTAAAATATCATCTAATACTATAATAAAACTTAAAACTAGTGGGACTTCTTCTTTAAAAAGAAAACCAATCCCACAGTAATAACAGCTCTCATTACATTTACCTATACATATTATTTTTTTTACCGTTTTACAGTTACAGTTTTAAAATCACTTCATTACATTTTTTGTTACTTCTACCGTTATACGGCAGCTATATAATATATTCACTCGTTCGATTATAAAAATTAAAACTGAAATTCTGAAATTAATGAAAATTTCCATATCTTAGAATAGATGAAAGAGATGACTGCGTATACTGCCGTAACTGAGAGCACAGTAGTGCGATTAAAATACATAAATATGAAATAAAATATATGTAATAACATTTACAATAAACGAATTTCTTTCTTTATTAGGTCGGGCGGACCTAGGCAAGTTTTAAGCAGGCCTCTCCCAAATTCAGGAATGTTACGCGACCCGCTAACTTCTTGATTCGCAGCTGAAGGGTAGCTGTGACAGACAACCCTGGTTCGTAAGATGCCCTGCACTTGCCAGCAAAGCAGGCGATCATAAATTATATATAGGATACCGAGATATCGCACCTAAAAAGGCTAGGGATACTCTAAAGCAGCCCAGAGCGGCATCCTTCGTCAAGCAGGCGAAGAATTGTAGTAATTAGGTGGCCAGAGAGAGTCTGGCTGTGGCGCTGGTGGATGAGCTCAATGATGACGTGCGCCTGCTGACAAAGAAGTGGGAGAGATAGAGGCCAAGTTGGCTGACTTGGTGACCGCAGGTTGGTTGTCATGCCTGGCGGTCCAAACCCCCCCCTTTAATTTTCATCAGGGGGCACCGGATAGCTTCGATGAGCTTCTTGGAAGAATGTGTTGCTAAGATTAGCAACACGTGGTCTAGCCTTAGGATAAGGTTGGTCCGCGGCAGGAAGATACGGTTTGGTTACCAAAGGGATAATCGGGCTATGCAAGGGTGCTCAAATGTCTGCCAGCGCAAAATCCAGACATACGTAAGAGGACTGGTGCAGCCTTAAAGCAAAGAAGGAAATGAACGAGACAGCCATTCCTTTACCTGGAAGAATTACGAATTGCGAAGAAACGCACAGCAAGGCTAAGTAAGATCCTTTCCAAAGGGCACACAAGCCCAACCCTAATAAGCAAACCTGGCGGTACGTCATCAACGTCATTCGCGGAATCTCTAAAAATTCTAGTAGATACACACTTTCCAGGGAAGGTTTGAGTAAACTCGGAGTCCAATATGTTGAATACCTAGTAGACACAACGGAAGACATCATCACAATTGAAAAGCTTCAATGGGCGATAGACCATTTGTTAAATATAAAGGCCCGGGTATTGACAAAATTTTTCTAGCTTAAAGCCATATGTATATGAAGTATGCATCAAATTAAGGCACATACCGCATCCGTAGAGGAAAGGGAAAGTAATATTTATACCAAAACCAGGTAGGAGGGGACATATCCTAGCAAAGGACTATAGACCAATTAGCCTCAACTCCGTCATCCAAAGCTCATTTGGAAGAGTCAGGAAAGCAGGAATTGCTTTCTACTTGCATCAAGGATTTGGCGGTGCGGAGTGCGGTGAGATTCAAAGGTGACAACACCGCATAGGGCGTCGCACGATCCTTGGGGAGTCACTTAGCGAGCAGACGAACCCACAGACTACAAGATCACCGAAATGAGATTCGTTACAGGTTACACGACTGCATACCCATTGAAGGAAGAGTTAACTATAAACAGAATAACCGAACAAGATGAGGTATCACTCTACACCGATGGCTCTGAGATGAGCTGTGGCTTGGGGCCAGGATTTTCACTGGGAGCTGGGGGATTGAATCGATTTTCAGCCTCCGAAACACTACCTACCTACCTACCTAGTGGCAGAGTGCAAGTGCAAGGGAGCCTTAAATGAACTTGCCGGATATAACGACGAGAAAAGAACCGGCAGGGCATAACGACATACCAGGAAACTTAAAGGCAGACGAGGTGGCCTTGAGAGGATCAGCTGAACGCAACAACTTTAAGAGAATACCAGTGCCGCTAAACGCGGTCCAGTCAAGATCCATGACTTCTTCAGAGCCAAGACCGAATGGAATCAGCCAACAAAGAAAAGCATGCAACTTTTCTATTTGTGTTGTTCATTTTAAATAACATTTTAGTTTGGGCTGCTGCGGTTGCTTTGCATTCTTTTTGCATTCCGTTTTTTGTTTGCGTCGTCGCGACAGCTATGAACGGTTCTTAGTTCAGTGCTTAACTCACGCTCTCCCGATCTTTTGCTCTCCTGCTCTTCCAATGCCGCTGCATTTAAACCCTTACGCCCTCTCTTAATTAACGTAGTACAGTGGTAAGTCACTAAGATGTCTGCTAATTTGGTCTGCTTCGCTAAATCGTGTAAAAAAAAAATTATTTACGGTGAACTCACCGACACCTGTTGGCTGTGTGATAATATAGTGCATCCCAAGTACATTGGTGTTACTGCACGGACAGTAGATGACGTGGCCAAGAATATCTGCGTACGCTACTGCTGTGAGGCCTGTCGCGAGGTGGAGAGGGAAATGATGTCTTTTATGCGGCAAACCAAGGGCGGTTTTAAAGAGCTATTATTGAGTTTCCGAAAAACTCAAGATATGCTCTTGGCGCTGGGTACTCAATTTAATAGCCTCAAGCTATTAAATGAGTCTCCTAGGCGCAAAAAAACCCTAACTGGTGTGCAGAATCTAGGCGGATCCCAGCCACTAGTGATAGGCTCTCAACAGCAGCCTCCCTCGACTCAGCCCTCGACCTAAGGACAAACTCAAAGAATCCTGAGATCAAGTGCTAAAAAAGATTCGGTATCCGAATGTGTCGCGGGTGAGACCGTGCCCCCGGTGTTACCCATTTCCGTTTTGTCCCCTGGGGGGTCCCAACTGTTGTCCTCCCAGAGCCCTAGTCAAAGTCCTCGCCAGGGTATCAGTCCCGGACTACCGGCCGAAATTGGTAAGGTGGGTCAGTCTGCCTTGCCAAACCCCCTTATGGCAATTCCACCACGAAACAGTTATTTGTTTCGCGGCTTTCCCCTGATCAGACATCGGAAGATGTCATAGCTTTTATCCAAAGCAAAGTAAAAGCTGATAGAGAAAAAATTAAGGTGGAAAATATTAAATTTTCTTATCCTAGGAACATTTCTTCTTTCAATATAAATGTTCCTGACGAAGTCTTTGGCATTCTATGCTCTGCACAGGTAACAAAAAGAAAAAGCGGCCTGTAGGAATTACTCTTCCTAGGCCAGATTTGCCCAATGCGCCATCTACGTCTGTCAATTCCGTCGCAAAAAACTAACCAACTCCCTTGGAATTTCCTATCAGAATGCAAGAGGCTTACGCAGTAAGCTTCCTAAATTGTATTCTGACAGTGTCACATTTGCTTTCCAAGTTATTGTGTTCACAAAAACCTGGTTAAGCCGAAATTTTCTCTGTTACTGTCCATCATTAAATAACACCGGAATGCGCTTCTTTTTCAGCTTTAAAACAATCTTAATAAAATGAACTACTACATATGAAAAAATTATTAATTAATTCCGTATTTAAAATATGACTGACTTTCCCCTTATTGCCTTTACAATTATATTAATTCATTTATTTTCTAAGCAAACTAACAGCTGTTTAGTTTTTTGATCCGACAACGATTATGATTTTTCCATCGCAACATGTATCTTTTCTTAGTACCCGACCGAGCAAAGAATAACAAAGCTATTTTTTCTCTTTTGGCATCGAGAGTGGTAAGAGATCTTCATGCCAAGTGAAGATCAGCATAACCTTTCCTAGTGTATATTCCTTGGCTTTACTGGTGTACCATCGCGGCTCGTAGAGGGTTCTCGGCGCGGTACCTCCTGGAAACATACTTCGGTACGGCTAATACAACCGGCAGTTTCCCGTAACTCCCACACCCGAAAATTCTATTCCGTGCAATTTTCCCCATATTGCGTGTAAAGCAACCCGTGCCCCTGACTCTAAGCTTTGCAGCTGAAGGGTTATTTCAACTGTGTTCTTACGGAGCCTTCCAGGGCCTGGCAACCCTGTTTCGGAAGTTGCCTTAACATGCCTTAACATTCTTCAATACTCCAAACACATCGTCGAGCAACGCGGGAGTATATGAACATGGCGAAATTAACACAATTCTCTTCTGACCTCATGGGGGAGGTAAAACCCCACTCAATCTCCAAAATCGACAAAAAGGAGCCACTGCCCTCAGATGACAAGACGTTAACTTAGTCGAGTTTGGTAGGCAATGCCAAACGACACAACCAACAGCGAGCAAAAACAAGCCACGCCTAGATGAATGGAGAAGACGGAAAGCCAAAGCCATCTACCCATCAGCAAGAGAAGGCACAGGTCAGTAAGGCCCGTTTCATTTTGGCGAAGATAGGCAAGAATGAAAATAAGCCAAAACTGAAGAAAAAGTTGTCGAGGAATTTAAAAAATATGAGAAGGAGCACCCGGCAGCGTTTCAGCCTCCTCAATCGAAGCGCAATCGCTTACAGGACATGAGTGAAAGCGCTCCGTAAGAGGGCAAAAAACGCCAAATGGGTCCCAAGAGCGACAAAATTCGTCAGGCCGGAAAAAATTTTTGCAGGGTGCCTAGAGATTCCCTTTTCATAGACTGGTGGACGGACCCAACGATAATGGGCGCCTGCTGATGGAGAAATGGGAGGAGGCGAGACCAGACTAACAGAGATCGTAACAAACAGATAACTTTCCATTGGTCCACACCATCCTTTGACTCCTCAGACATGGTAAGAGGGCACCGGGTAATTAGGTGCGAGGGTCTTTCTGGTGGTGTGCGTTGCTAAAATTAAGAACGCATGGGAGGGGATAATCATCAAACTTGTCTCCGCTAGGGAATTCTGGGGAAAACCGGGGCTCCCATTTGGTTACCCAAGGGGCAGTCAAACCATGACAACGTGCTGATGACTCTACGAGCTCAGAACCCACGGGTCGATATGGAAGACTGGGCCATCCTAAAGGCAGAAAGGTAGATGAAAACGAGTTAGATTTCTTGTTTCTCATCAACCAGCGCTACTCGGAACAACTCGGGAAATCCAAACATAAGATCCGGTATGGCATCGGAAAGGCCAAGATTAAGGTCTTTCTAGCCTAGCCGGTTTGGAAGACCCAAGACGAAGTTGGCCTAGGTGAGGCAGATGGCCGAGGAGACTAAAACAACGTTAATTTTCGGGTGTAACGCCAACGCTAGGCACACACTGTGTAATAATTGTGCTCGTCGCTGAAGCAGCCTAAAAGCAGGCATATCATTTATGATGACCCTAAGGGAACTGCCCACGCGTATAAGCGAAAGCTTTAGCTTTTGATTAATTTTGCATAGTTGCATATATGTAGCTACTACCAGCTGATCGCTGTCAAAATAGGGCATCACAGGCCAAAAAGAACAGCAAGAGAAAAAAATTGCTCCGGAGGGTATATAAAGCCAATACCGCGTGCAACCAGTTTCTTCCGAAATTTTCCCCAACTTGGCCACAGTGACGAGAGCTCTCCACGAGAGGATAGGAGAATATTTTTATTGGTGCCAATCACAGGTAAATAAAAGTGGCCGCGCCGACTCAGTTTCAGTGATTGTAATAGAAAACAAGAAAGGAAGCTAACTTCGGCTCGCCGAAGTTTGTATACCCTTGCAGATTGGTTTTCATATTTATATTACCTATACTTATTATGTTTACAGTTTGACAGTTACAGTTATACATTCACAGCTTTACATTTTCTCTACATCTACGGATCGCTTCTATGGCAGCTATATGATATAGTTGTCCGATTTTCAAATTATTGTTAGCAAAATTCTGAAATAATACTAAAAGCTCATGTCTCAAAGTAGATGAAAATACGTTGAAAAACAACGAAGTTATAATTTTTTCTATTACTTTTCCTATCGTTCCTATGGCAGCTATAAGATATAGTCGTCCGATTTTCATAAAATTTATATCAAAATTTTGAAATAATACCAGAAGTAGATTAAAATACGTGGAAAAACAACGAAGTTATAATTTTTTCGATTAATTTTCCGATCGTTCCTATGGCAGCTATAAGATATAGTGGTCCGATTTTCATAAAATTTTTACAAAAATTCTGGAATAATATAAAATGGCTCTATCTAAAGAATGATGCAATAATATTGAAAAACAGCCAAGTTATAATTATTTTTCTTAAAATTTATCGAACATTTGTATGGCAGCTATATGATATAGTCGACGGACAGACGGACAGACGGACATGGCTAGATCGACTCGGCTGTTGATGCTGATCAGGAATATATATACTTTATAGGGTCGGAAACGTCTCCTTTACTGCGTTGCAAACTTCTGACTGAATTTATAATACCCTGCAAGGGTATAAATATTCTTTATACAATTTGCACCAAATTGGGATTTTATATTTGCCCGAAGACGCAGCTAGGGTTTACCAAATGGTTAACACCTGGTTACCGCTGGTTTCCCTAAAGGGTTCGTGCCTAACCTGATTAGTTCGAGAAAGAGCTCTCGCGGAAGAATTAGCCCATCATTGGGGATCTTTTCGCCACATCTACAATGGAAACATCATCATCATCATCACCACCGCAGCAGCCGCAGCAGCAGTGATTATTTTGTTTTTGTGAATACCCCTTAGCCGCAGAATTTATTATCAGGGAATAAGTGCAAGAAAAGTGCATGTTGTGAAGAGTCGTATGACCCCTCACAAATAGCCGCAACAACAACAGCGGCCAGGGTCAACGGCAGCCAGCGCCAACAACAACGGCAACTAGCAGCAATAACAACAGCAGCCAGCGGCAATAACAACTGCAGCTAACAGCAACAACAACAGCAGCTAGCAGCAAAACAAAACCAAAATAAACCGGCGTCGGCCAAGACCCGGAACAAAAACAAAACCCTCGCGAATATCTTTGTAAACTTTGTATATCTTTTGGAATATTTCCTTAATATGTAAGCTTAGTCAATATTTTTTTTCGATTTGTAGTTCTATTGTTAAATAATAATTATCCTAGCTTAAGCTTAAGCGATAGTCTTTGTTTATCTTTCACCCACCCTTCTCGCATCACCAGCAGCCACACACACACACTAGCGCAGTGACGACAAATTCACCACGAAAAAGTGGTCACGTGACCCAACGCCGCATAAGTGCGAGCGAGAGGGAACATACGATCAAGCAAAGAACAAACCCCGAAAATAGGCACGCGCCAAAGGAAAGAGCGAGAGCCAAGGAGTACCGAAACTTCGAGAAGCGAAAAACGGAGTTGCAAAACTTGCAAAGGCGCGTGTCATTTTTCACTCTTGAGGACGTGGCGAACTCGATCAGAAGTGCGAGCGGGAAAAAATAAATATTTAAACTTCGAGACAGAGATTTTGCGGATTTCTAAGTGCGGAAAAGTTTGTGAATAAATTCCAGAACAATCGAGTGACTTACCCGAGACCGACAGGCGGCTCTCGACAAGGAAAGTGCCCAAGTGACCAAGGAGCCATCCAGTGGGATTCGCTGCAGCCCATCAGTGGTCAGCGAAAGCCCAACCTTGACGCGCGAGGCCAACTGCGGAGCCGATCCATTTCAGCCACCGGCTGCCAACCTAGGAGGAGGTCAACCAGGCGAATGTTGGCCGAACCACAGCCCGCGCCGAAAAGGAATGAGTACGAGACCCCAGCGTATGCAGGAGCACCAACAACAGGGCAACAAAATTTCGCACGACCAGCCAGACGACAACCCACGCCAGCCGCAGCTCCACAACCAGGTCCTAGAGTAGGAAACATGTCGATGGTGCCGAATTTCAGGTCTGCCTGCAGAAATTGTGCTCAAGAGGGTCATCAACAGGCAACGTGCCGCAATCCCAGAGTCGTTTTCTGTTGGGATTGTGGGCGCAGGGGAATACGCACTCTTGAGTGTTGCAGGCGTACCCAGTCGGGAAACGAGAGAAGTCTTCGCCCACTCGGGGAGCGGACGGAGACTGCCTTCAGGAATCCCCGGAATTAGGAGAGATTTTACAGTTTCAGGCTAGCCGAATTATCGCGAAGGTGCAGATCGAGGGGCAACGTTTTAACGCGACTATAGATACCGGAGCTAGCAGAAGTTTTGTGAGTGAGCGAGTTGTTCAACGCGTAGGAACAGCGCATAACGTACGGTCGGTACGCACTCATGTCAGCCTGGCCGAAGGCTCGCGCAAAGAAATAACTAAGTCTCTGGTAGCCAAAGTCCAGTTGGACCAACGACGGGTAACTTTTCCACTGTTAGTTCTACCTTCAATCATGGAAGACGTGCTATTGGGCATGGACTTCCTCTGTGGCGTGTCTGCTACTATTCAATGCGGTCGCGCTTCGCTACAACTGAACCCTCTCCTAATAGCCAGCCCCAAAAATGACTTAGCTATGCCTTCGCTCTTAACAAAACCGTTTACTCCGGAAACAACAGACCCCATAGAAGCCATAGAACCCGCTCCCCGCCAAGCAACCTTCGGCGAGGTGACTGAAGTAATTCTGCCTCCACGCGATTCGTGTGGACAGATGCCGGCGCTGGTGAAGATCCCCAGCAACAAGAACGAGGACGACGAAACGGTCGCCGTGGCTTCAGAGGCGGCCCTCAACAACAACAGCGAGGGCGAGGACGACGATACTGTCGTCGTGGCTCCAGAGGCGGGCCCCAGCAACAACGAGGACGAGGACGACGATACTGTCGTCGTGGCCCCAGAGGCGGGCCCCAGCAACAACAAGGACAAGGGCGACGATGCGGTCAGCGTGACCTCGGATGCGGTCGCCAACAACAACAAGGACAAGGACGACAATGACCCCGCCATCGTGACTCCGGATGTGGCCCCAGTAGCAACGAAGGCTGCTGCTTCGACAGCATCAGCAACGACCCCTGGATGGGCGAATTTCGACTGGGCCGCCTACAACGAGGAAGTAGCCCGTTGGAAAGAGAGACTATCGATCGTCGTCGGGAGGAAGCCTGTCTCAGGCCTGGTGCCATCCGACCGCCGGCGAGTGGCTTTCGGGGACGTAACCGAGGTGCTCATACCCCCACGAGGTGGCCAGAACCACGGCCACAGTGACGGGGACAACCTCAGGGTCGACCCCTGGGTGGCCAAATGGGAGGCCGATCTTCAGGCAAAGGCCCGTAGGGAGCGAGCGCAGCGTCCTGAGGGCCGCCCCACACCAGTCTCGGCAGATAAGCAGCCCGATAACCCCGGCAGTCCTGGCCAAAGAGGAACGAGCCGAATACCCTCCGGCCGACGAGGACTGGGTACTGCTGTCCTGCCACTGGCGCGTCCTGATCGAGGGAGGACGCATTCCCCGATCCTTGGTCGAGCTGGTGCAGCCACAGGCGGGCACGAACCGGCGGGTAAATCGGAAGTTTCTCTTCCACGCTGGACCAGAGGAATTCCGGGTGCACATCACCAAGACCGACCGAATCATTATTTCAAAACGCACCCCGAAGTATGAGGCCAGGGTCAATGGCAGCCAGCGCCAACAACAACGGCAACCAGCAGCAATAACAACGGCAGCCAGCGGCAATAACAACAGCAGCTAGCAGCAAAACAAAACCAAAATAAACCGGCGTCGGCCAAGACCCGGAACAAAAACAAAACCCTCGCGAATATCTTTGTAAACTTTGTATATCTTTTGGAATATTTCCCTAATATGTAAGCTTAGTCAATAATTTTTTCGATTTGTAGTTCTATTGTTAAATAATAATTATCCTAGCTAAGGCTTAAGCGATAGTCTTTGTTTATCTTTCACCCACCGTTCTCGCATCACCAGCAGCCACACACACACACACTTCGAGAAGCGAAAAACGGAGTTGAAAAACTTGCAAAGGCGCGTGTCATTTTTCACTCTTGAGGACGTGGCGAACTCGATCATAAGTGCGAGCGGGAAAAAAAATATACTTTGAGACAGAGTTTTTGCGGATTTCTAAGTGCGGAAAAGTTTGTGAATAAAACCCAGAACAATAGAGTGATTTACCCGAGACCGACAGGCGGCTCTCGACGAGGAAAGTGCCCAAGTGACCAAGGAGCCATCCAGTGGGATTCGCTGCAGCCCATAAGTGGTCAGCGAAAACCAAACCTTGACGCGCGAGACCAACTGCGGAGGCGATCCATTTCAGCCACCGGCTACCAACTTAGGAGGAGATCAACCAGGCGATCTCGAAGAGTGTGTGCCCGGCCCAGGACCAGCGGCGGAGCACCAGGAGATCACGCGAGTGTGTGTGCGTGCGAGCGAGACGGGTGAGTATTTAGAGTAAACCGCATTCTGGCCAGCGAGAATCACGTGCGATGAGAAATTTCTCGAAGGCCTCGATGCGGCGTCACTCAGAGTAGGCTAGATTTAAGAAATTACATAACCATGAACTAACTTAACCTAACACTGGGAGAAAACAATAGCCAAGAAACAAAAATGAACAAAACACGAAACGAAGCAAACCAAAACTAGTTTTTTTTATTATATTATCTGAACACAAATTTGCTCTGCCATGTTCTTTGACTACTTTGACTACAAATAAATTCTGAATATATTTTTAATGAACAACAAAAAACAATCTTTTCCGTCACTGCCTGGCTACACTGGGAAAAATAAAGAGAAACTCGGTTTCCAAATAAATTGGATATATTTTATTTTCATAAAAATCCCAGACATCAACGGCCGCTTTTAGAGCATTCGAACCGACCACACTGAGAGAATCAAATCAATAAAAATGCACCAATAAATATTTCTCGACTATTTTTCCTGCGCTCCTAGGGGAAATATATAAATATTTCAAGCGGCAGCGAGTGCTCACGTCGCACAGTAGCGCCTCTCGAACAATTAGCGTTGCAAAAATCGAAAAAGTCATGTTCGCAAAACGATTTTAACCATACTTATTCGACAGAAAATTTCCCAAGGATTCAGAATCTGCAATAAAATCTATTTTAAGATTTTTTTTGTAGAAGATATGAGCATTCAAAGTTGAACTTTCTTTTGTTTTTTGCATCATACCAAAAAAAGTAGGTAAAATGGTCGACTTTCAGGTAATATTACACAAAAACCATAAAGCCAATGGTCATGGTTTTTACTTTAAATTATAGATACATTCATAAACTGTGAATTAACCCAAAAAAACGGCACTTTGGTTTGGGCTTGTACAGGTAAATCGCTACCTGCCAGGTGTCCATTTTTTTCACCTTTTTCTGCCTAAAGTAGTCTATAACTTCTGAAGCCGATGAAAGCCACCGACTACACTATGTCTACAAGTTACGTGGATCTTTCCTGGACCAGAATTAACTTTCATCGGCTGCGTCGAGCTGCGTCTGCGTAAATGCAACGACATAAACCAAAGCAACTGATGGTGAAATATACCAAAATACCGACACATTTTCTTACATTCCAAGAAACTGTACTAACGCGTGGCGATTACACTTTGAAATAAAAAAAAAAAAATTTTTTCAGTTTTCAAATTATTTTTATTTGAGCAAATTCATAAAAATAATCATAAAAAATTAAATAAAAAATATTTTTTAAAAATTGTTTTCATTGAAAAAAAATTATTTTTTTCACTTTGATCTCCTTTAAAAAGGCGTATTTGTGGGCGTGGTACTTTATGCAGTACATATATACATTTTACAACAATTACCTGTCCAATGCCGTTTAAATTATTCGATTACCTTATTTGGTTCAAAAGATATGATTTTTGCAACGCAAAATGAGAAAAGGCGCTACTGTGCGTCGGCCGTAGATTTGCCACCCCGATGCCTAGATTTTAGCCCATAAATTCTGCCCTAGAAAAAGGTGTTTCGCGTAATCGATCCCGTCTCTCGGTCTTCTTGTAGCCAATGCTATGAGCCAGGCCCAAAACGCGTTACCGCTGACTTTTCCGCTCTTCTGCCAATACCGAAGCAATTACTTTTCTCACGCCGTATCCCGGTGGCTGACACCTTACACTTTCTCGTCAGCCTACCGAGCGTCAAAAGCCCGATCGATCCCGATCGATCCTATGGCAGCTATGTATATCATATAGTCGTCCGATCCGGCCCGTTCCGACATATATAGCAGTGAGAGTATATAGAAGACTATATGCAAAGTTTTATTCAGATAGCTTTAAAACTGAGGGACAAGTTTGCGTAGAAACGGACAGGCGGACAGACGGACATGGCTAGATCGACTCGGCTGTTGATGCTGATCAAGAATATATATACTTTATAGGGTCGGAAAGGTCTCCTTCACTGCGTTGCAAACTTCTGACTGAAATTATAATACCCTGCAAGGGTATAAAAAGGCACTACATTTTAAAAACAACCTTTCTAGACATAGAAGGTGCCTTTAACAACGTAAACGCAGACTCCCATCCGCGACGTCATTTAATGACAAGGGCGCTTACCAAACTTACCAAACAAAGCCTTGTGGACTGTGTGTCAATCCAGGTAAAACGGAACTTATGCTTTTCACAAGAAGATCAAAGATCCCGCAGATACATATGTAGGTGGTATAGAACTGAAATAATCACAGCAGGCCAAGTGGGCTCTACGTAGCAGTTCATAGACCCATTCTCACATACGGAGCACTAGTATGGTGGCCAGCACTTACTAGGACCTACAATATCCAGAAACTCACAAGAATACAGAGATCGGCAAGCTACTGAAGCATTAAGCTCATGCCACGAAAAGCGTTAAATGCCATTTTAAACCTAATCCCAAAAAAAAACCTTTCATCAAAGATATCAATTTTTTAACTGAAGCCAGTACTCTGACGACGAAAATCTGCTGTAACACGTAATACAGCGGAATCGCTTTTTAATTTGCTCGGTAACCAGTGTGACCAACAGAATTAATGAAAAACGCCATAAAACGCCATGAAAAAGGTAATACTGAACAGCTATTTGTTGTTTGTAAACAAATAAAGATGAATTCAAACAAATTGGATTTTGGTGTTTCCCTGATGTATTTCGCCGCTAAAGAGCTGAAGGAAAAAAGAAAACTGGTCATCGCCCCCATACTCCGCGGCAACAAATCCCATATTGTGGGCTTCGCCTTGACCGCTCTTATTAAAATTTGTTTGTCCTACAATTATATTTTTCCTTCAACTTTCCCTCCATTAGGGGTGTAAGAATAAATCAAATGAATTCTTTTTACAGCACGACACAGCTGTTTACTCTCTTGATCTGGCAACGGCATTCAATTTTAGCAGGTATCAGTTTCGTCGTCAGAATATTAGCAAAAACGACTAGGCAATAAGTTCTTCTTCTTCCTTTTTCGACACCGTTTTTTTTTATATGGAGTTTGGCCCCTGTATTACGTGTTACAGCGGATTTTCGTCGTCAAAGTACTTAAGTTCAGTCTGGAATTCAAGACCATTTCAAACGAATAGCCAGAAGAAGAAATCAGAGATGCACTGAAAAACTATCGCCAAACTATCGCAAGCAAACCGTGTTTAGATTTAGATGCGTTTTAACGGCGGCCAAATGAAAAAATTCGGAACGGCAAAACCTTATGGATCGTTTGGAAGATCCTGTTCGTAATTTTAATTTAGTGCGGATAAAATCTGACGCAATCTGTGGTTTTGCTGTTGTTAAACAGCCGAAATAGTTGATAAACTATTAATTTTACTCCCACATCCCCAGTTTCAACCATTTTGTTTGCGTTTTCATAAGCCGCAGCTGATCGATCAGCTGTTATTGGATGCGGATGCACTTTAACGCAGCTCTGTGGGAACACGAGTTTCACTTTTTTAAAAAATCCCAACCGTTCCCACACAAATGCGCTGAGTGGGAATATAGTATTAGAGTATCATAAGGCTATTAGTATAAAACGACTTTTTCAGGCATTTGCCCTTTGTTTAGGCTGGTAATATCATAAGATAAATTTGATTTTAATACAAACTTTATGAAGTGAAATTAATAATCGATTTAAAGTACTTTTATCACGGTCTTCACCTTAACTGCACCTATTAAGGTGACTTTATCCTCACGACAAGAAAATCGTTCTAATCTAGAAAAAAATATTTCCTTATATTTTCCGTCTATATTTTCTTTCCAAAAATATCAATTCATTAATTTCGCTTCGAAATCGCAATTGATTAATTTTTGATCTGGCAACGCTTTTAGCTTTTTCGATCGCAACATTTATTTTATGTTAGTACCCTCGGAAGCAAAAACTCGGTTCTTCTAATTTCAATCTTTGCTCGTTTTTTTATTTTATTTGGATTTTTGCTGCCTTCAGAATTTGTATCTTATTTTATTACCAGCCTAGAGAACGAAAATCCTCTGTCAAAATTGTGATAGCACAATCGCTATATATGTTTTGCTCGGCAACCAGTGTGAGCAAAGGAAATAAGGAAAAGCCATGAAACGCCATGAAAAGGGTAATACTGAACAGCTGTTTGTTTTGCATTAAAAATCCTTTTGTGGGTTAAATCCCATAACAATGCCACTTTCTCCTCGCGGGCAGAAAATTTTTCGGTCCTACAATTAATTTTCTCCTTCAACTTTCCCTCCATTAGACCTGTAAGAATATCTGAAATGAATTATTGTAATAGCACAATATCACTTGATCTGGCAACGCCTTTAAATATTCGCAGGTATCATTTTCGTTATGTCAGTACCCGCAAAAACGACGAAGGAAAAAGTTCATCTTCCTTTTTTCGCATGTTTTTTTTTTATATATGGAGATTGGCTGGTGCCACAAGTGAAATCAATATTTCATTTTAATTTTGTGCGGATAACCTTTGACGTAATCTGTGTGTATGCTGTTGTTCAACAGCCTGAATAGCCTTCCACACCAGCCGCATTAGCCATCTTGGTTTACGTTTTAGGTTTTGCACAGCTGATCGATCAGCTGTAATCGGATGGATGATGGTGGATGTATGTAGCTCTGTGGGAATCGGAGTTTCGGACCTGAGTGGAGAGATTATTTTTATTGTCGTATTTTCCTAATGCGAACGACTTGCTAAAAGGACTAGGAAAAATGATTTTAAATAGCCTTTCCACCTGTAGGGCTAAAAACATTTTGTGATAATTGCTGATGTTTGCCCACCGTAATTGCAGCTTCAGACCATACAGTTATTATTAGAAAAAATATATATATAAAATAGAGGAATAATAATTCAGATAAATAAAAAAAAAATTCATTGATATGTCCGCCAAATAAGTAAACTTTTTTCTGTTTGCCTTATGTTTCTTCATTGCGGATAATTTTATCGAGTTGACGGGTCAAATGTTCACTCTGTGTTTTGGCGATTTATATATTTAAATCTATATACATATATAACACATAGATAAAAATAAAATGGAAAATAATTTCTTTAGTGAAATTCCCGCATTTCCGGATTTTGGGCTATAGTTAAAAGCAGTAAAATAAATTATGTGTCAGAGTTGACACTATACAGAAGGTACAATCGATGTATCGATATATTGTACATAAAGTATTGGTGGTATATATTTCAAGATGGCGGAATGTGCGAAGAAGAAGAGAACAAAAAGCAAGCGAAAAATCGTAAAGCGTATCTGTTAATGTATAAATGCATAATATTTATATTTGCTAAGTCTCAGTATACATAACGGATTATCTTATCAATATTTAAAAAAACCAAACACAGCCCCCACGTTGTGCTCTTTAAATCTTTATCACAGAGGTCTAAAACTAAGGAAAAATCGAAATCTTGTATCTGACTGACGGCCATAAGAGTATCACCAAAGCAAATAGAAGCAGTAAAGGGCCAACAAAAAGTTATAAACTTACAGAAGCAACTGCTAGAAGTGGTACCAACCAAGGTAAATGTTGCCCCACCGAGAAAAGCATTTTTCGCCCATTCCTTTTAGCCGTAACTTACGCGCCCTTACCGCCACGACGCGCTGTTAGTCCGCACAGATACTCACAATATTTTTGTTTGTTGCAGACTCCTACTTTAGGATTAAGAGTTCCTCCTGCCCAAGTGGTTTGGGTGTTGTGCTGTAACATTCGCCGCAGTTAGAAGCAGACTATGTCTGCCTTTTTGCGTCATCAAAATCCACAAGATTACACATAGCCATGGCTGCGACGAGAAAACTGCAAGGTAAGCTTAATGTCAATTCCTTTAAGAATTCGTATTCATTATGTGTGATTGAAAAGTATGCACATAAACAAAGCATCCATATCTTTTAAACTTAAAAAAATATTTTTTTGCTAGGCGAAATCGATCGATGTTTAAAAAAAGTTGCCGAGGGCGTTGAAACATTTGAAGATATTTGGAAAAAAGTACATAATGCTACAAATACCAACCAGAAGGTAAGTGTTCCCTACTTTCAGAAAGCGTACTGACTTTTTCTTCCTGACATTATTAGCAAAAACATCTGCAGGAGAAATATGAGGCAGATCTCAAGAAAGAAATTAAAAAACTCCAGCGATTACGCGATCAGATTAAGTCGTGGATTGCTTCAGCCGAGATAAAGGATAAAAGTGCGCTGCTTGAAAATCGAAGACTTATTGAAACGGTACTTTACTCATTGTTGAATTCGCTAAGATATACATCATTGAAGCAAAATGTTTAACTTTTTACAGCAAATGGAACGCTTTAAGGTTGTCGAGCGCGAAACAAAAACAAAAGCATATTCTAAGGAAGGCTTGGGAGCAGCACAAAAAATGGATCCGGCCCAGCGAATTAAGGATGATGCCCGAAATTGGTTAACCAGTTCAATTAGTTCTCTACAAATACAGATTGACCAGTACGAGAGTGAAATTGAATCACTTTTGGCAGGTAAAAAAAAACGCCTGGATCGAGACAAGCAGGAGCGTATGGATGATCTGCGTGGCAAATTGGACAGGCACAAATTCCATATAACAAAGCTAGAAACTCTGCTTAGGCTGCTCGACAACGACGGTGTCGAGGCTGAGCAAGTTAACAAGATCAAAGATGATGTCGAATATTACATTGATTCATCGCAAGAGCCCGACTTTGAGGAAAACGAGTTTATCTACGACGATATCATTGGACTGGACGAGGTGGAGCTAAGTGGTACGGCCACAACGGACAGCAACAATAGCAACGAGACTAGCGGATCACCAAGCAGCGTCAACTCCGGTGGCAGCCCGTCACAGTCGCCCGTCACGGTACAACAAGTGCTCACTTCTTCCGCGCAGGCAGCGGCAAGTAGTGGCAGCAGTGCAACCAGCGCTACTTTGTTCCAGCAACAGCAAGCAGCAGCCCTGGCCCAATCAAATGGCAACAACATTGGCTATGCGAGCGACACCAGCGCAGCATCATCATCAGCGACAACATCCACCGACCCGTCTGGCAGCATCACAGTTGCACAGTTTAGTGGCGGAAGTGGGAGTGATAAGCGCAACAAAAGCAGCGAAAGCAATGCCAACAACATCAAATTGAAAGTGTGTATTGAGAATCGGATTTACCGTGTCCCCTTGTAAGCGTTATGCAATGAATGGTTTACTTTTGTCCGCAGCAACAACCTCTGCAGCTTATTAAGCCCACGCCTGTTCGAGCGACGGCTAAGACGCCTTCGGGTAGTGATAGTAAGTAGCAAATAAATAGAGGTCAGCAAATATTACTAACTCTGGACACTTGATCAGCTCAAATCAATAAGATTGTCAGTTCAACGCCCAGTAAAATGCAGCAGCCACCAACGGCCGCGTCAGTTTTAGCAACCTCCAGCCTGGCACAGAGCAGTACAAGTATGAGCGGGACCGGAAATAGTAATGCTAACGAGGGAACAGGAGCCGCCGCCGCATCAGCAACCAACAGTAGTCACAATCCTGCCGTGCAGCAACATGCTCCTACGCCTGCCCTGTGTTCCTCCACCAGCATTCCTGCAGGCGCCACTGCAACAGCTGCCTCGAGTCCCGCCAGCGCTGCCCCCACGAGCAGTAGCAACGTTCAGGGCCTATCTGTGATCCACGCCTCACCACCAATTGCATTTGCTGCTGTAGCGAAACATAACACATGTAGGAGGCCAACAAATCAAAATTTAATGATTGTGTAGACTACTTGGCATATCTTTTTTTAGCACTTTTGGAGAATGGATCTGTATTGCAGCAGCAGCAGCAACAACAATCAGCAGCTCCTACGGTGGCTGCTATTGTTGGAACCGGAGCACAGGCCCAGCAGCAACAACAGTTGGCACAACTATCCAATCTTCAAACGAATTCCTCACATTTACATAACGGTAAGCATACGTTTTAGCAAAAATTATCGCTGCGTGACGGTTTTAAAGAATTGGAACCTTTTTCTTTTTTAATAAATAGTTTTTGTTATCTAATATAAGGGGTAACAGGTTTTTACGATGTTGGGCGTCGTTAAAAAGTTACAGCGCTCTCCTTATGGAATGCCCGCCAGAGCAATACTAAATGTTTTTATTTGCAATTATTTAAAACTACTTTTAACCCTGATATATTATAAACGTCTTGACGTATCGCGTCAAAAATCGTAGACTGTTCATCACAATTTTCGATAGGCTTTAAATTAAAATTTACAAAAAAATATATATATATTTTAGGCTATAGGCTAGAGCCTGTTTGTCCAAATAACCAACTATTTGACTTGGAAATTAAAACAGAAACGAAATACTCTTTTGAACACATATTTTGTTTCGCACGTTACATTCGTTTTTGGATTTTTTTTTTATTAAGGGAGAATATATCAACAGCCGAGTCGATCTAGCCATGTCCGTCCGTTTCTACGCAAACTAGTCCCTCAGTTTTAAAGCTATCTGAATGAAACTTTGCATATAGTCTTCTACATACTCTCACTGCTCTATATGTCGGAACGGGCCGGATCGGACGACTATATCACATAGCTTCCATACAAATGTTCGATACATTTTTGGAAAAAATTAAAACTTGGCTGTTTTTCAAAAATTTTGAACCATTTTTGAGATATGGCCAACTTATATTATTTCAGATTTTCGGCTTTAATTTAATGAAAATCAGACGACTATATCCTTTAACTGCCATAGAAATTTTTCTATTCTAGAAATTACATCGGGAAATTTATAGAAAAAAATTATAACTTCGTTGTTTTTCAACCTATTTTCATCTACTCTGAGATATGAGCTTTTGTTATTATTTCAGAATTTTGGTAAAAATTTAATGAAAATCTGACAACTATATCATATACATAGCTGCCATAGAATCTATCGATAGATGTAAAGAAAATGTAAAGCTGGGAATGTAAAACTGTAACTGCCAAACTGTAAACATAATAAGAATAGGTAAAATGTAATGAAACTCTGTTTTGTGTGTGTTTTCTGCATTTAAATTTATAATATAAACATCAAAACCAATCTGCAAGGGTATACAAACTTCGGCGTGCCGAAGTTAGCTTCCTTTTTTTGTTTTTTATATGTAATTGTTCTTCTCTTAATAATTTAAATATTTTTATACCCTTGCAGGGTATTATAGTTTTAGTTGAAAACTGGGAACGCAAAGTATATATAATTTTTGATTAACAACTTTCGAGTCGATCTAACTATGCCTCAGTTTTGAAGCTATCTGAATCTGCTTTGCAGGTAGTCTACTGACTACTCTTACCGTACAACAGACTGTATCATAGACTATATCATATAGCTGGCATAGAAACAAACAAAAAATTAAACAAAAAAATTATAATTTTGCTGTTTTTTAACAAAGCTGTTGAAAATTGTAATTAATTTTCTTTTATTAAGCATATGCATATATTGATCATTTCTATTAAATTACATATTTTAAATCAAATATATAGTTATTCTATAAAATTAAACATTTTTTTAATGATATGCATAAATATACATATATATATTTTGTATACGTATATCCCCTGTTTTCTTTTTAAATATTTTAAATGGTATATTTACAGGCTTACAAGTCTCCTCGGTTGGTACTAGTGACAACAATAGCATTGCAGCTGATGCAACAATTTCATTAAAAACGATGGCACAGGAAGCTATTAATCGATCCACAATCGATGTCAATTCCGTAATCCAGCAGCAAACAAGCAACATCGACACGAGGCAGCCGCTGTCTTTGTCTCACCAACCGCAACAGCAATCCATCCTCCAGCAACATTTCATCTCGGAAAACACTGCCAACCAACAACAGCAGCAACAAAAGGTAGCGGCGCAACAGCAGCAAAACGCAGCAGCGGCAACTGCGGCAGCGATAGGATCAATCGTAGTTTCGGGGTCCCACGCGTCAACAAACAGCAACGGGCCCATTGCCACCGGCTCTGGAATCATGAGTCTGGCGAACGCTGCAGGTCAGCCGACTAGTGGAAATGCCAAGGTCCTTACATTGCAACAGCATCAGCAACAGCAGCAAATGGCCACTACAGAGGCGCACATTCCTACTCTGCTGGGAGTGACACCATTGGGACCAACGCCGCTCCAGAAAGAGCATCAAATGCAGTTTCAGATGATGGAGGCTGCCTACTACCATCTACCACAGCCCATGGACACGGAGAAATTACAAACGTACTTTCATCGCGCACCAGTACCTACGCCTGCACATTATCCACAGGTAAGCTTTCATCGGGTTACTGGTTCCTGCAGATTTATTTTTATCGGAGCTCGTAAATTAAATACCAGGTTATCGCATTCCTTTCTTCAAAATTAGCTGGGAGTGACCAAATTATAAAACAAACTTGATCTGATGCAACAGATATGTATAGATACTGTATACACTCTAAGATCTGTTGTTCCTCGCAAATAGTATTTTTTTTCGACAATGGCTTTGACTTTAACTTAATTTTGACTTTTACCTTAACCTCCATTGCGGGGTATTGCATTATTAATACGTCAATTAGAACAAATTTGATATCCCCATTTGCTTAAACCTGTGCAGGTGCGTGTCAGTTAGGTCATTGTTCTGTGATCACTTTAGATCCTTCTTCTACATTTTTATACCCTTGCAGTGTATTATAATTTAAGTCAGAAGTTTGCAACGCAGTAAAGGTGACCTTTCCGACCCTATAAAGTATATATATTCTTGATCAGCATCAACAGCGGAGTCGATCTAGCCATGTTTGTCTGTCTGTCCGTTTCTACGCAAGCTAGTCCCTCCGTTTTAAAGCTATATGAATGAAACTTTGCATATAGTAAGTCTTCTAAATACTCTCACTGCTATATATGTCGGAACGGGTCGGATCGGTCGACTATTTCATATATGTGCCATTCAAATGATCGACAAATTTTTAGAAAAAAAAAAATTATAACATCGCTGTATCAACTGGTAACCTTGTCCTCCGGCAGTCTGACAGACTGTATGCCATACAATCGGTATAAAAACAAGAAAAAGAACTAATTCCAATTTTCGAGGTTTGCTTTTGCTTTCGGATCGACGCTTAGGAATCCCAATGGGTCTAAGTTTAGATTGAAGGAAAAGTACCAAGAAAATTCGCAATAATTAGCAAGTGGTCTGATAATTTGGGTAGCGCCAATGAAACGATCGTAACCACAGCTGCTACTTATCTATTGACAAGTTCTTTTTGTTGTTTATTAAATCGACATTACAAATTCTACTAAGATATAGGACGATGCCAACAAAAACAAATTGAACCAATAACCACCATACGTATAAGCTTTTAAACTTGGCCTCTGACAAGTTTGTTAGACTGCTTCCCAAACAATTGGTTTAAAAACAACAAATAGGACTATTGCCGATTTTCGTGGTTTGTTTTTATCCTCTCATCGACGCATAGGATTCCCATCGGATTCTAGCTTAGATGGAAGGTAGAGTGTCAATAGTTAGCAAGTGGTCTGATGATTTGGATAGCGCCATACTCATACATTGAACACCAAACTACCTCCAACTTAATTCGTTTTGTGTGAAAAAATATAAAGCATACCCCGAAAAGATGAATAGGGACATTATATACTTGTGACAGTAGTGACTAGGAGAGACGCAGCAGTTGATGCTGATCAAGAATATATAGACACATTACATATCCTCCTGGAAGCTTCCTAATACATGGCTCACTATAAGACAGCCCCACCGGAGGAACTCAGGAGCATGGCGAAAGCCAGCCCGAAAGACCAACAACTCCTAGTGGGTGCAGACGCCAACGCATATCACAGCGTGTGGGGGAGCCCCGACATAAACGAAAGAGGTTAGTCACTTGGTACCAACTTATATGTAGCAAACGTGGGGGAGGAGCATACCCTCGTAGGTCCCATCTCATCAAATATTCTAGAACTATCACTTGCACCGCGCAGCATGCAAATTTAGCGAATTATAATGCTGCGGCAAGACATAAATATTTTCATGCCCCTCATAAACGAGCATTTCAATATGCTGTGGCGACCCCGAAATGTTGCGTTTTAGCTTCGAAATACTAAAAAATATATCATTTATTTTGTATGAAAAAATATTGAACATAATTCTACAGGTACTCACGTCGAGATCTTAAATTTCGATGCCTGTTTCATTCCGTTTCGTCGTCTTGTTAGATAGCGATTGAAATTTATATTTTGCTTGAATAATATGAATTAATCTCTACCCCAGAGTCCCAAGATCTTAATTGGGGTGTGGGTTATGGTTTTTAATTTAATAGTACATTTTTATGTGCTCAACATATTAAGAACATAATTACATCGATTAGAGCCAAAAAAGGACCAACTATTTATGGGAGTTTAAATGGGACTTCCTACTTTTACGCGTGTCACCGTGCACTTTAAAGCGTTCTCTGAAAAATGGTATTTTGCATATCGGTGTACACGACAAATCAATATCTACGGACTGATCGAAATTTTGCACAATAACTTTCGCACAACTTATTGGCCACGTAAAAATATTTTGGGAGATAATAGTAAAGAGTAAACCGTAATTTGCGAGCTCTGAAATTTATATTTATATTATATATTAAATAAATATTTAAATACAGTCCCAGCTGCCCATATATGATACCGTTGAATTCTATCAACGACTCTCAACGGAGACGCTGTTCTTTGTATTCTATTATATGGAGGGCTCCAAGGCTCAATATCTGGCTGCCAAGGCATTAAAAAAACAGAGCTGGCGCTTCCACACCAAGTATATGATGTGGTTTCAAAGGCACGAGGAACCCAAAATTATTAACGATGATTACGAACAGGTAAGACATCATACGAATAACAGAAATAAAGAAGAAGATCATTTATTTTATTAAATAAACATTATAATTTATTTCCCAGGGTACGTACATCTATTTTGACTATGAAAAGTGGAGTCAGCGCAAGAAGGAGGGATTCACCTTTGAATACAAGTACTTAGAGGACAAGGAGCTTAATTGAAAGAAATGTTGAGATGTTTTGTCCCTCCTCTGTCAATAAGAAAACCATTAAAAAAAAACAATAAAATTATATAATATCACTTTCATACCAAACACAACACACACACATAAAATAAAAGAGAGAGAGATTACGTACAGCAAATGGAAAATCATGATAAAGCTAAGAAATTGGAGGCATAAGCATAAATTTAAAGGAAAGAAAAATTAAGTTGGAATACTTGTTCGGAATGCATGTAAAAACCTATGCATTTTATATAAATTTTTTATTTATGACGAGACGAAACGACACAAAACTTCTTTATAAAGTTCGCTTAGCGCTTCTACTAACTTAGCATTGGAATCTAGCTATACATATAAACGAATACTTTCGCGATTCTCCTTTAACAAACCTTCAATAATTGTATAAAACCGGATTGCAGTACATACACCTTCAATTATACATACACACACAGAATAAAACAAAAAATGCACCAATTTTTATGAGTTTAGACTAAGAGAAAATAATGAAAACCAACAAATTTCAGCTGATCTTATTTAAATTTAATAATGTAATTTTGCGGTTACTAAGTTAATTGAAATAGATTGAGCATGTGTTGAATGGAAAACAACAAATTAATGAGTAATTGAAAACTTTTTTAAAATAAAAAATAAATAAATAAAAAATGAGTGAATAGTTAAACATGTGAATTTTTTTATTTCTAAATGTACTAAATGTTATTTAGGTAAATAGGAAAATATTGTTTTAAATGTGTTTTCTTTAATGCTTGTGACGATTCCAGAGAAGAAATGTTTCTTGTAAATATTAACAATGCTTATAAATGTAAAATCTTTTTAATACCACACTTCGCAAATAACAATTTATTCGATTTTCTAGGACATCTACGGGCACCCTTTAAGTTTGTTTCTTCTATTCTGGGTATTACGAAATTACGTGAATTTTTTACTATTTGTACATATTAAAATATAATTCTGCTATAATAATGATTTATGTTTTGTATTTGAAGGTATAATACACGATTAAAAATCTTAAATATCTCATCCCTAGATACCTCTTATTTTACTCCTATTTGTTGTTGTATTGTGACCGTTCTTCTTTACAAAAAGGGTATCAAATCGATACCTGTGTCTAATTACAACTCATATACAACGCTTTTGTAGATCAGTAGTTTCCATGACAATAAATGATGTTTAAATTATTTTACGTAAAAGACACAACAATTATTATTTTTTCGGAGTTACCTCCCAGTTTCCAGAAACGTCCCATATTCACTGTTACTTATTTTTTATTTACATATATTAGTTTTGGTAAAAATCGTACACTAAATTTGATCGCAATTTAAGGACTTTCTAAGCAGACAGATTTAGTTTTATTATTAGGATCTTAATAACTTTAAAGCCAGATTTGTAAAAACCTTTTAAATTTGTCTGACAGTAAAAGCTGAAAACGTGGCTAAACCAATCATGACATTTACATTACAAATATATTGTGAGCTCCTAAAATATGTTTTAAACCAAAAACTTTAATCTTAATCAACCTATTAAAAATAAATGGGAAAAATAATCTATTTGATCTGAATAAGTTTCCTTATGTTGTTGTACATAAGTATGTACATTTCCTTCTCTTACGTCTATTTAAATCACCTTAAATCTACCCATGTAAAGACCGTTTACGCAAAGTCTCATATTTGTATACCCTAGCAGGGTATTATAATTTCAGTCAGAAGTTTGCAACGCAGTGAAGGAGACATTTCCGACTGTATAAAGTGTATATATTTTTAATCAGCCGAGTCGATCTAACCATGTCCGTCCGTTTCTACGCAAACTAGTCCCTCAGTTTTAAAGCTATCTGAATAAAACTTTGCATATAGTCTTCTTAATGTCAGAACGGGTCGGATCGGTCGCCTATTTCAGATACATAAATGATGGACAAATTTTTGGAAAAAAAAAATTGTATCTTTATGTTTTTAAACAAATTTTAATCATTGTTGAGACATCGCCATTTGGTTAATAATTCAGATTTTCGGTTTTAATTTCATGAAAATCGGAACGATCGGGAAATTAAGAGAAAATAATTACAACGTCGTTGTTTTTAACGTATTTTCATCTACTCTGAGATATGAGCTTTTTTAAATATTTTCGAATTTTGGTATACATTTTATGAAAATCGGACTGCTATATCATATAGCTGCCGTATAAACGATCGGTTGATAGATAAAATATAAAGCTGGGAATGTAAAACTGTAACTGTCAAATGTAAAATGTAATGAAACTCTGTTTTGCGTTTTCAGCTTTTAAATTTAGATTATAAATATCAAAACCAAATTATTATATGCTATGTATAAATATACAACTTTTATATATTTCCTATTCATTCAACCAGAATGTCTCGATTTTTAATGACCCAATTGCAACCTGCAAGGGTATACAAACTTCGACGTGCCGAAGTTAGCTTCCTTTCTTGTTATTAAAACATTTTACTCAATGTGCAAGCATCTTGTTTTTATGCTCAGGCAAATAAAAATCAGATATAGCCATTTTCGAGTTAGGCTTTTTTAAGTGAATTTTATTACATTGCATAACGTTGATTTTACACTTATTAAACATTAATAATTCATATAATAAAAGTTGTCTTAGGTTGTGACTGCGTTTGTGACACCCCAGACAACGTCGTCGTCCTCTTCTTCGTCATGACCCCAACCCTGATCCACCTTTGCATTTAGACTATCATCATTAAATTGTAATGAATCAGCAGCAGCAAAGCGGCTACTGATTGCCTCTGTCGCTCTACTGCCACTGGCTTTTGCGTCAATGACTGGTTCCATGTCCTTGAAGAAGTCGAATTCTGTCAACTCTGAGCCATCGACCGCCGATGTCATCAGTTGCACTTGTATATCAAGTGCACTCAGATCATCGATAAGATGCGTGCTAGTCTTAACTGCCCCAATGGATATGTTTGAGCTGGCTGTAGGATTCGAGGCGGCCTGATGAGTTGCCGAGATCGGGGCACTATTTTTGGTGTCCACATTTTTTGAAGACAAATTATTTTGGATGCCCGGTTCTTCCGCTTTTGGCTGCTTATAGTGTAATCTCTGCAACTCATCTGTTACATCCCAATCCGACCAAATATCGTCTTCATTCCCGTTTGGGACGTTTTTTTCGTGAGCTTCGCCAACGGAGCTGATGTTCCTGTTGCCGATATCCAGGGAGGATTTCTCACTTAAATTGGCATTTTTATCATCTTCACCTCCGTCTGGACTAAGACGAAGCTCAAAGTGATCCGCACTGCTCACTGTCTCGGTTGGCAAGGGACTACCAGACACCATGAAGCCGTCCTCCTCCACATCGACAGAGCAGCCGTTCATCAAGGGAGTAATAGATCGGGGCTCTTGTACGGGATTTTGTATATCTGTGGAAACAGCAGCGTGCGGCCGACCATCAGAAAAACATCTTTTACGATTCTCACCACCTAGAACTTTGTGGGCCCCCAAAATGGGAACTAAATCAGCCATGCACCGAAGCGTCTTAGCAACTAAGACGTCATTCGTGTCGTTCATGCCGAGCTGCAAGTTTGGCAGAATCTCGGACAATAACTGTTCATCGCTTAAAAGACGAACATAGTCCATGAAGTAGTCGAGGAGTATTAAACGGATCTGAGCATCACGAAGACGAAACATCTTCAGAATGTGCGGCAGTAAATATTTGACATAAATCTGTGGGGAAAACAACGGTACTGTTGCTTTAGCTGTGGTGGCTTTCGTTCGCAAGACATTGGGTGTAACAAATTGGTGGGCTGTTGGATCAAGTAGGACCATCCTAGATAGCAAACTGCTCGCTAGTTCCGAGGCCACAACTTGCTCATCAAAACAACGCAGACGTTCAATCAAAGTAGCGAAGAAATTCTGGCGTTCCTGAACAGACTTTAACGGCAGCTCAAATAAAAAGGAATGTATAAATACAAACTCGTGATTAAAGTAGGGATGCAGTAAAACCGCTGAAAGCTTCGGCCTTAGCTCACTAATTTGGTGTTTCATATGTGAGTTGCAGTATTCGCGGAACTCATGATAATGTGGAGTGACATCGTTAGTGCTACTTCGTTTGTCCAGGACCTGTTCGCAAAGAGTTGCAAACGCAAACTGCTCAAAGTCTTCGCCACGGTTGCTTGGGTCCATAAAATGACGTGCCAAATCGATCAACTGTCCATTCACCTCATTGGCCTTCCACACGTATTCGAATCCAGCGAGACGCCAGTTGCCACTGTCAGTCACATAAATGGAATGGATGCTTATGTTCAAATGTCGAGCAAGAGCTTTCTCAATCAAAAATATAAGACTACACAGTATTGTGCGTAGGCCAAGGCAGATTTGCATTCCACTCTGCTCGGCCAGAACCTCGTTTAAGGGCCGAACTCTCTCTGTAGCTAGATGCTTCTGGCCAGATTTTTCCCAGGTAGCTATGTATTTTAATATATACGGATGCCGGTAGACCATAAGGTTCTGAAATAAAAGCAATTGATAAGTTAATTGACTTTGAATTATGTACATTTTTCTATTCTTTTTATACCTTTATACACCTCTCCATGGGACCTGCACCCTCAGCCCACAACTGACCCTTAACAAGGTGTTCACCTTGGAATACAGATAGGAGCAAGCCGCTGCTGCTTCCTTCTTCATTTGAGGATGCCGAAGATTCGGCATTGTACAACGTCCAAAAATCATTGGCCTCAACTGCATTTTTCTCAATAATTAAACCCCTCAATTTGCTTCCCTCATTTCCCATTGTTTTTGTGAAGTAGTGCTGGAAGAAACATCGACGATACATCGATAAGAGCTGTGAAACATCGGTGGAGGGATAATATCGATAAAATTACATATTTCTTATACGGTCTTCCCACACAGCGCATCTGTGAGGAACGGTTGGGATTTTTCGCAGATGCGAAACTCGTGTTCCCAAAGAGCTGCATCAAAGTGCATCTGCATCGGAACAGCTGAGCGATCAGCTGTGGCTCATGAAAACGTAAACAAAGACTGTCGAATTGGCAGTTGCAAAATTGAAATGGAGCATTTACCAACTATTTTGGCTGTTGTACAACAGCAAAAGCGCAGATTGCGTCAAATTTTATCCGTACTAACTTAAAATGAATTAGATGACGAGGAATTTGAGTTTCTCTAATGAATTTTCTCAAACAAAGAGCAAATTCCCGATGAGTGTGTATAGGTGGTATAGGCTTGCCAAATCTATAAAATAATGTAGAGGTAGGCGTTTTATATTAAATAGTAGCAACTGGGGACACTTTGGGACAAAAATATACAAAACAAAAACGCCAACAACTATTTTGGACATGCTTGTAGCTTTGGCGCCACATTTTAAATTCCATATTTCATTTGTTCCTATACCACTATACCACTTATAGACACTCTTGCTTTTGTTAGAGAAAAATCATTAGAGAAACTAAAATTCCTTGTCATCTAATTCATTTAAATTTATTGGGAATAAATGCTGACGCAATCTGTGGTTGTGCTGTTGTTAAACAGCCGAAATAGTTTATAAACTATTTATTTTACTCCCACATCGGCCGCTTCAGCCATCATTGTTTACGTTTTCATGAGCCACAGCTGATCGATCAGCTGTTCGGATGCGGATGCACTTTTACGCAGCACTGTGGGAACACGAGTTTCACTTTTTAAAAAAATCCCAACCGTTCCTCACAAATGCGCAGTGTGGGAAGACAGTATTAAGTATTTGCCGATATTTTAGACAAGGGAGTACCCGGATTAAATCCATTTTATAAATAAAACATCGATATATCGATATTATTTTGTGTGTATTATAAATTCTATCGAGAGTGGTTGTTGGTGGTGCCAATGTTATTATATTTATTTAAAAGTTAAATTTTGTGGGTAAATGCACAAATGGATTTGTACGACGATATTGACACCAAGCCAAGAACTAGCCAAATAGATGGGTGGTCGTCAGGCATAAAAATGTTACAAACGCAGTTAGCAGTAAAGAAAGCCGTAAAGAAACCGGTGAGTGCCTGAACCGAATCCGTTTTAACGACATCTCACCATCCGAATTTCAGCTGATGACTCCGGTTGTCAACCTGCGAGCCAAACGTCCTGCAGAGGCAGAGGCTCCGCTATCCTTAGCTCCCATGGCAGCGTTGGCGACGACAAAGCCTGTAATTACAGGCAAGGCTCTGCCACCGCCAATGCTGGAGAGCTTGAAAATGGACGACTGGGACTATTTAGACGAATACGACCCACAATGGCCAAATGAATATGAGAAATTAAAGGAAAAGACCAAAAGTGGTGAGAAATCCCGAAACAACAGTGGGAACGGCAGTGGAAGCTGTCGCGAGGAACGCGAAAGAGAAAGGGAGCGGAAAAGAGGACGCGGCGGGCGACGAGAAAGCCACAGAGAGGATTCGTCTCCGACGAATATAAAATTTAGCGGATTTGGTAATCGACAAAACGTGGAAGAAAGGTACAGTCCACCGCTCCCGGGCTTTGGTGCTAAGCAGGGGGGCGGAGCCGCCATTGCTCCACCGCCTTCCCTACAAGAGATATTCATTGAAAATGGGGACGGATCGTCAAACGTTACCATACCATATTCTGCCACCTCGGTGGCCGCCAAGATTATGGCCAAATATGGCTTCAAGGATGGCCAGGGCCTAGGAAAGTCCGAACAGGGAATGTCGATGGCTCTGCAAGTGGAGAAAACTTCGAAGCGAGGGGGTCGCATCATTCACGAAAAAGATGTATTTCTGCCGCCCTCGTCGCCGCCATCTGGTCCCATTGACTCACCATCGGAACAAGCAGTGCAACCGTCCCAGCTGCTGTGTCCAGCGCCTCCTGCCAACGGCGAAGACGAGCCCAGCATCACCGAGATCATGAAGTCCCCTAGCAAAGTCGTCCTTCTTCGTAACATGGTTGGGCCCGGAGACGTTGACGAGGAGCTAGAACCAGAGGTGAAGGACGAGTGTAACACAAAGTACGGCGAAGTTACAAGCGTTATCATCCACGAGGCGTTTGGCACTACTCCCGAAGATGCTGTAAAAATATTTGTAGAGTTTAAGCGCATAGAAAGCGCTATTAAAGGTAGAAACGATACATTTTTTATGTGCACCTGTCAGAAAAACTACATACGGTTATTTATGCGGAAAATATGCATAAGTAAAAATATTAAATTCGTAGAAAAAATATATTTAGATTTAGTCTTAAGCAACAAGTAACACTTTTAATCAAAAAAGTATGCGAGCAAACTTGATAGCAATCGAAAATTCGTTATGGAATTTACGATTTATATTCTAAACCAAAGATTTATCATTAATTGGCCATTTTTATGCCCTTGCAGGGTATTACAATTTCAGTCAGAAGTTTGCAACGCAGTGAAGGAGACCTTTCCGAGCCTATAAAGTGTACATATATTCTCGATCAGCATCAATAGCCGAGTCGATCTAGCCATGTCCGTCTGTCCGTCTGTCCGTTTCTACGCAAACTAGTCCCTCAGTTTTAAAGCTATCTGAATGAAACTTTGCATATAGTCTTCTTTATACTCTCACTGCTATATATAATATGTCGGAACGGGCCGGATCAGACGACTATATCATATAGCTGCCATACAAGCGATTGGTAAATGTAGAGGAAATGTAAAGCTGGGAATGCAAAACTGTAACTGTCAAACTGTAAACATAATAAGTATACAGGTAAAATGTAATGAAACAATATCTGCAAGGATATACAAACTTTGGGGTGCCAAAGTTAGCTTCCTTTCTTGTTTTTCCTAACTTTATTTTACTTCATTATTCAGCTAATAGCAAGGTTAGCGGTCAGAATGTTCTTACTAGTTTCAGTCAATCCGTATATGACTCTGCTGTATTCTTTCAACAAATGGAAGTGAAACACATAAAATAAAATTAAAGGAAAAATCTTGAAGTAGAAAAGTTTCTTCAAAATGTTACAACATACCTAAGAATACAGTATTCTACATCTATTTTTTAACGCATTATATGCATATTTTCGTACGCATAGTTTTTCTGGCAAGTGTACATGTTTGGTTAACATTAAAGCTTTTTTTTTATTGATCCCTAGCTGTCGTGGACCTAAATGGACGTTTCTTTGGGGGCCGACAAGTGCGAGCTGGATTTTACAACTATGATAAGTTTAAAAGTTTTCAGTTAAATTAATTGTAATAAAGGTGCTGTTGCATGCAAAAAACCGGAAAACAAACGATCTCCTTGAAAAAATATGCTATACCAATTTGCTGTAGTCAAGGAGTACGAAGCTAAGAAATAGAAAATACGAATTTACATTGATTCGCCTCAAAAAGTAGTTCAGTCGTTGCAGTGTCAAGTTATCGCAGAACCCAAGGCAGTTTTATAATTTTGTCAACTATAAGCCTATTACACAACCTTCCTCCCTCTCATTTAAATATCTACATATTTGCTGTGTTATTTAAAGTATTTATGCAATATTACTGATTTTAAACAGTTTTATCATGCTTAAATCAACCCTTGTTTTCAGTCCTAGTTTTCACGAAAGCTTTCTTTTTTATTTAGATTTTCAAACTGTTTAAGCCAGTTTATTTAGCAGGTCTCGGCTTGGCTTCTCCCTTCTCAAATCGTTTTTTATCTTTTGAAAATGTCTACTTCCCCCTCTAATTTTTAGAATCCACCTATGAAATTACTAGACTTTCATCCTGAATTTAATAGACTGACGACTGAATTACTGAAAGTATCGGCGATGTATCAAACAAAATCTCAGTCGCAAGACAAGGACTAATTCTTCTATATTCTCATATATGATCTTTAATTATGGACCTAAAAGGAAGCAATAAAATCCTTTAATTTATACATACTATTTGGCGACACTGGCTTTTCAGTCTTTCACAGGTTTTTCAGCGACCTCGTGTCGCCAAAAGACTGAAAATATCGTATAAGTTTTTTCAGCTGCCGAAGTTTGTAAACCCTTGCAGTTTCTAATTGAATTATTAGGAATCGATTGTTGTTCTTTAAAGAAAAACTGACAGGAGGAATACAAAAATCTATACATTATATTATTTTACACAATGATGTTGATAAAATTTGAAACATTATTCTATAATCGCATTAAACAACTACGTCCCGGTTAAAATATATAATATAGTATAAATTATAAATAGTACTTTAAGTCGGCTCGACTTCGAGGAGGGGTGGGGCAATTGTACTGTTTAGTACAACACTTCACGTCAGACAAAGCGGACGTGTAAATAAAATCTGAAGAGGGTGTCCGATGAGCAGTGGAGTATGCTTAAGAAAAAGAGAAGTATGTACATAAAAACAGCTGAATAATACGATCAAATTTTCAAAATTTTAGAGAAAAAAAAAATAATGATACGTTACTTGTTTACTTAATGGGTAATATTGAATTGACGCTGATGTACATTAAGCACAGTAAAATATATTTTTTTTAACTTTTGATTTAATTACAATTACAGAAATAAATCAGGTATCTAACATCGGGCCCCTTAAGTCTGTATATGTAATTCTTTTTTTTTCGTATTTCAATGTATAAAGTTTATTATATTACTTGTATATATATTTAAATCTCAAATATAGTTTTTTTATACGATTACTTTATTTTTTTAATTTTATCAAAACCAAAATATTATATTTTATGTATAAATACACAATTTTTATGTATTTCCTATTATATTGTTCTATTAATTTGACCAGAATGGATTGATTCGTAATGCAAGGGTAAACAAACTTCGGCGTGCCGAGGAAATGTCGTAATCAACACTTGCACTTGAAAAAAATAAAAATATTAGTATTTTTTCATTAGTTTTTTTTACTTTGAATAGTAGCCTAGACCTCTAAATATTTGTTATACAAAAATAAATAATTTATTTTAAAATGTGTTCTTATATATACTTAATTTATTTGGCTAACTTTATCCGTTTCACCATAAATTATATGCACCGAATGAACCTTACCTCTACTTTTATGTTGATTCATGATTAAATAAAATTGTGGCGATATCAACCGTAAACGGTTTGTTTATTGTAATTTACGAAATGTTTTCTGAATGTTTCTGTTTATTGACAGAAACTGATTGCTGCTCATTAAGTAGTTTTGGTAATCGCAGCAACGCAACTGTTCTTACATAGTGCTTGTGTTAAAATATATATATATATATAAATAAATTAAGGCCCATAAAAAATCATTCTAACATACTTAGGTAATACAAGAGCTAATTCTGATTCAATGCTTCTAATAAGGTGAAAAGTGGGCGATGAAATTAAATAAACATCCCACACGATTATAATTCAGCTGTTATAATCGCCGCAGCCATTTTCCTCGTTGCCCATCGTCCAATAGTGATCTAAAATATCTTCGCTTGTGAAGCGGACATCTGGGTCGGACTGCAACATGTTGGCGATTAGATCACGCACTCCGTCTCCTATATCGGACCAGTATGGATCGGGGAACTCGTAAACTCCTGATATAATTGCGTCGAAGAGAGGTTCCTGTTGGTTGTCAAGTGCCACGAAGGGTGGGAATCCGCACAGCAATATATACAAAATTATACCAGCAGCCCATACGTCAATCTTTTTTATAAACGCAAATATAGGAGCAAAATATTTAATGTAAATGAGTGAACGTTATTCCAATTTACTTATTATTACTATTATTATTACCTTCAATCCGTAGCCCACCTCCAATAATATTTCAGGTGCCACATAAGTGGGCGTACCACAGACGGCATAAAGTGGTTCTGTTACCTCGCAGGCTAGTCCAAAATCAGCTAGTTTTAGTTCAACAACATTTCCATATTCATCCAGTTCAACCTGTAAACGCGAATTGCACACATCATTATTTTGCATTAAAACAACTGGCTATACACTGGTCGACAAAATATTATCAATAACATGTTTAGGTTGCTGCAGTAAAAACAACATTTTATCTTATCTAGATTAGTAAATTGAAACTGCCGCAGTTTTCTTTTTTCAATTCAGGAACATTTTTTTAATAATAATCATCCTGTAAATAAATATGCGCATATATATAACCGAATTTCGATTTTATTTTATGAAAATTGGACGACTATATTTTATAGGTATCATAGGAAATTAATAGAAAATATAGCTTCGTTGTTTTACAAGGTTTTTTCATCTACTCTGAGATTTAAGCTTTTTTTATTGTTTCAAAATTCAAAATATATAGCTGCGAGTATAAAACTGTAACTGTCAAACTGTAAATATAATAAGTATCGGTAAAATGTAATGAAACTTTGTTTTGTGTTTTTCAGCATTTAAACTTATAATGTTTATTATATTAGATATTTAAATCTAAAATATAGTTTCTTTTATACGGTTAAACCTTTTTTATATCCTAGCAGGGTATTATAATTTCACTCAGAAGTTTGCAACGCAGTGATGGAGACCTTTCCGACTCTATAAAGTATATATATTCTTGATCAGCATTAACAGCCGAGTCGATCTAGCTATGTGCGACTGTCCATCTGTCCGTTTCTACGCAAACTAGTCCCTCAGTTTTAAAGCTATCTGAATGAAACCTTTCATATAGTCTTCTATATACTCTCACTGCTATATATGTCGAAACGGGCCGGATCGGACGACTATATCATATAGCTGCCATACAAATGTTTGATACATTTTTAGAATAAAAATTATAGCTGCTTTTCCATATTTTTGCATCATTTTTGAGATATGGCCATTTTATATTATTTCATATTTTCGGTTTTAATTTCATGAAAATCGGACGACTATATCTTATAGCTGCCATAGAAAGGATCCGTTGATGTAGATAAAACATAAAGCTGGGAATGTAAAACTGTAACTGTCAAATGTAAAATGTAATGGAACTCTGTTTTGTGTGTGTTTTCAGCTTTAAATTTATATTATAAATATCAAAACCAAATTATTATATGCTATGTATGAATATACAACTTTTATATATTTCCTTTTATTTTCTTCTATTAATTTAACCAGAATGGCTCGATTCTTAATGACCCAATTGCGAACTGCTGGGGAATACAAACTTCGGGGAGCCGAAGCTAGCTACCTTTCTTGTTTTTTTACTTATATCTAATGATTATCTTTAAAAATAAAATTAAAAAATCTAAACATAAGCATTGTCATTTAATTTTTATAATATAACTTAAAATGATTACGGTGCCTGGTAAAAATAGTTAATTGAAAACAAAAAATAATTATCCTTTATTTTATTCCTTAATAACTTCCCTTAAATTGTTGTGTTTAATCTGTTCACTAATTACTTAAGAAAACTCTAAAGAAACACAGGGCATTAAAAAGTTAAGTCTTTTCTTTTGCAGACAAGGGAAAAAGTTTGTAAAGGCCTCTTTGCAAACTATAATTTTGGACATCTTTACAACTTTAGGCCATTTTAAAATAGTAAAAGTGAGTTTGATTTTTAAATCATTTAAATTATTATACTGCAAAGTGCGCTAATTGATCTATTTTTGAAAGCAGATAAGTGCATTTTAGTTATCCGTCAGTGAATCTAGACTAGCATTCAGTCATTTATTCATTCATTCATCAGCATTTAAGCTGAAATAATCACTAAAACAATCTGAGTCAATAATTAATTACACCAGCCTTTTAAGCTATTGATGTGGATACAATAATTTAATAAAAAACAAGGAAGTTATTTTTAGCACGACGAAGTTTTTGTGTACATTTTTTTTTTTTTGTAATTTTGTGTTACTTTTTGTATTGAAAAATATTTAGAGGTATATAGGAAATCTCTAGGGAGCCCTAAAAAAATGGTTTTTCGGGTTACATCCTAACTGTCTACAGATTAAATGATATCGGATCGGCGTTTTTATTTTAAAAAAGTATTCCTGATTTTTTATTAAAATTGAAAATCAAAACCACGGATTTCGACAAAATTGTTACTTTGTTACATTAAAAATGTAACAGAATACAAACTTAAAAAAAAAAACCTGTTGAATTAGTTAAAGAATAATGTGCCAAATTTCAAAACGATTAATCTTACTTTGCAAATAGATCATTTCAGGAGAGCGATTTAAACTTTGTAATACTTTTGAGCACCAATAGACCCCCGTTCAACTACGCATAATTTCGTCAATTTTGCTATCACCAACGAGAAACTTTGACAAATATTGTTGGGAAATTGGACATTAATAAAAAAAAAAAATACGAAAACAATAAATAAATACCATAATCCGCCCTAATAGAAAGTTTACAAGTTATTTTTATCTACCTTGAAATATGGAAATGTTTTATGATTTCAGAATTTATTTTAATTAATTAAATAAAAAAAAATAATAAAATTAAATTTCAAACTGCTCTAATTGGTTTTACATCATAACTGTTATGTACAGTCCCTGATCAAAACTGTGACCTGCGTGATAGTGACCTACATTTTCTGACTAGAAGTAGAATATATATTTTATAAGAAATTGTTGTTTCGACAAACCTAGTTTGGTGTCAACCAGTGTTAACCTGTAATTGAGAGATTAGCTTACGAGGAGGTTCTCCGGCTTAATATCTCGGTGTACAATACCCATGGAATGTAGGTAAGACATGGCTGAGCCCAAATGCCTGATCATTATGCGTGATTGAGTCTCTGAAAAGCGCGTCACCTGCGTGATCGCATCAAAAAGGTCACCACCTAAATTTCAGACACAGATTACTTCAATTTTTCTTGCTATTAATATTACTTATGTTATTAACTTACCACTCACATACTCCAGTACAAGATACATATTGGCCTGATGGTCAACATCCATTATAAGTGATATTATATGCGGGTGATCCAGTTTTTTCATAACTCGAACTTCAGCGTCAATGTAATGCTCCTTGCCTTTGCATTTGCTCTTATCGATGATTTTTAGGGCAAAGGTATCACCCGTTTCACGCACCTTTATTTTTAGCACAACGGCAAAGTTACCGTCGCCAATTATTTCGCCAAGTGTGTATTGATCGCGAATAGCTAATGGCAAATCTCCGATTCCAACGCCAGTTCCTTTGAGAAACGCAGCTTGATCATCATCAACCTCGGTGACGGTGAGCGGAGCCGTCTTGAATTCGGAATCTGAATCTAGCGTTGGCGCGAAAATCTTTTTGCTCTTGACTGGCATCTTGGGTTTGGGACCTTTGCAGGTCGTACCCGCCGTGCGCAGGGTCTTGCGAATGGCATTGATCGCCCGTTGCTCATCAACCTCCAACTTGAAATCTTCTGTGGAGTTAACGCGCTCTGTACCATAAGCAAAGAAAATGTCATCCGGGCCGAAAAAGTCAGCCAGCTGCACCACAGATACGCCAGATAACGTGAAGACCTTTCTCACATAGCCTGTGTCCAGACGGACCACTTGGGTGATGGCGGTCAGCACATGATCGAAGCTTGGACTGTTTCGTTTGTTTAGCAGCAAGCGCATTATGCGTCGTGGCTTTGTTCCATTGCGTATTAATGTCACAATGCGAGGATAAACCACATTGAGCCGTTCAGTGCAACGAGACGTGTTGAAAGGACTCCCATTGCCTACAGCTGGAGCTAGCGCACTAGACAGTAAAGATCCGTTCTTTAATGGCGAGGAAGGGCGCTGAAGCTTGGCCAACCGCTGATTGTTCGTGCGGCTATTGTTGGTTGCCAACGTCAAATTGGCCAACGGCTGGGAGCTGGTATTATACTCTACTTTCTTGAAGTTCTCGTTATTGCAGGAACAAACGTAGCTCTGGCCGTCTTCCAGCTCATTCAGTGCAATAATCTGTTTTAGAATAATTCCATATGAGATAAACTAGCTATACAAAAGGGCATGGTTCATAAAATACTAACCTTTTTTCCATACATGTTGTAGATGGTGCGAACGGCTCCCGGTATCTTGACATTCTCCTCCAGCAATCGAGTTAGGTCCTCGAAGAGACTCTCAAACGACCGATAACGTTCATTAGAAACTGGAATGGTTATGCCTGGATAGAAACGATCGCCGTTGCGATAGAATTTAATCCTATGCGCCTTGCGAGTCGGTGTACGATTGCTCGAAATACGTTTTTTGATATGTGAGGATGCACTGACAGATGAGACGCCCAAAGATGACGTTGCACTTGCTGTTCCGTTTGTTCCATCGCTCTCAATGACATTTGTTGAAAGAGGCGCCGCAGAGGTAGAGGTTGAAGATGCGGCGCTCAGCGAGCCGTTTGATTTTCCCACACTACCACTGGCGGTAAGAGAACCACTATTATAGTTTGCAAGCTCACTGAACTCCATTTCAAGCCTCGAGTTACAACTAGCGGGACTGCTGCAGTCCCGATTAACGTTGTCGGATTCCTCCTGAAGCTTTTCTGCAACGTTGTCCGGTAATGCCTCTTTTAGAGTAGCGTTGGTGGTGACTGTCGCCGATGATTGGAGGGAGAGTGCTGCGGAAGTGCATTGAAGGCTGTTCATTTTAACCGTTTGAACATCCATTCTGTAGTTAAAAGAAAAGTATAAGATCGTAAGCATAGGTAACCTTCAGTTATTATATTATTCCCAAGATTTTCCAATAAGGAAACCATTTAAGGTTAATTCGGTGCAAAACCGGTCAAGTTAGCTTAATGAATTTAATATATTCAGGCCTGCTTCGGTAATCGAAAACGGGAAGATTTTTCGTTTTCGTTTTTGAAAACGAGAAATTGGTGCTCCGGAAATCGAAAACGAAAGATCTTTTCGATTTGAAAAACGGGCACCTTTTTCTGGCCGGAATGAAAAGTAAATGGCTTTTTTATATGAAATCAGATCTTATTTACAAAACGGAAAAAATAGTTTACTCAGTGGTCTATTGATGTTTATTCCACACCACCATAAGATCATTCTAGCAGGTAATTATTATACCCTTGCAGGGTATTATAATTTCAGTCAGAAGTTTGCAACGCAGTGAAGGAGACGTTTCCGACCCTATAAAGTATATATATTCTTGATCAGCATCAACAGCCAAGTCGATCTAGCCATGTCCGTCTGTCCGTCTGTCTGTCTGTCTGTTTCTACGCAAACTAGTCCCTCAGTTTTAAAGCTATCTGAATGAAACTTTGCATATAGTCTTCTATATGCTCTCACTGCTATATATGTCGGAACGGGCCGGATCGGACGACTATATCATATAGCTGCCATACAAATGTTCGATAAATTTTTAGAAAAAAAAATTATAACTTGGCTGTTTTTCAATATTTTTGCATCATTTTTGAGATATAGCCATTTTATATTATTCCAGAATTTTG
>VNJY01003304.1:0-31062 GCA_008042715.1 Drosophila bocki
TGAAAACACACACAAAACAGAGTTTCATTTCATTTTACCTATACTTATTATGTTTACAGTTTGACAGTTACAGTTTTACATTCCCAGTTTTACATATTGTATACATTTACCGATCGCTTCTATGGCAGCTATATGATATAGTTGTCCGATTTTCATAAAATTTTTACCAATTCAGAAATAATATAAAATGGCAATATCTAAAAAATGGTGTAAAAATGTTGAAAAACAGCAAAGTTATAATTTTTTTCTAAAAATTTATCGAACATATGTATGGCAGCTATATGATATAGTCGTCCGATCCGGCCCGTTCCGACATATATAGCAGTGAGAGTATATAGAAGACTATATGCAAAGTTTCATTCAGCTTTAAAACTGAGGGACTAGTTTGCGTAGAAACGGACAGACGGACGGACGGACAGACGGACATGGCTAGATCGACTCGGCTGTTGATGCTGATCAAGAATATATATACTGGGGTCGGAAACGTCTCCTTTACTGCGTTGCAAACTTTTGACTGAAATTATAATACCCTGCAAGGGTATAAAAATCAAAACCAATCTGCAAGGGTATACAAACTTCGGCGTGCCGAAGTTAGCTTCCTTTCTTGTTTTTAATTTAAAACCAGTTTAGTATTTTGGTTTACCTTTTAACACTAAATAAATTTGTTGTTTTAAGTTTAGAGACAATTTTTGTATATACAAATTTTTGTTTGTGAATCTGTACTTCCAGATATGAACGAGTACTTCCAGATATTTCATCTACCGCTCAATAAATAACAATTAAATGCACAGAGAAAAACTTAAATTTTAAAATGAAATGCTTCTATGTAATGTATGTAGGTTTCCAATTAAAAAACCAGCTAAGACTTCGTACTTAAAATTCAACATCCCAACAAATAAAGACCCAAGCTTACTTTTACAGTTATTAAAGAAACTTTGTCGTTTCCTAAATTTCGTTCGAGCTCGAAGAGTACAGTTGTGCTGTAAAAGCTATTGTTATATGTACATATGTTTTTAGTTTTTTTTTCCACATTTGAAAAAATGATTTCTGGCAAGAAAGTTTGCCTGCCTGCGCACAAACCTCAAAGTCGCGAGATTTCCCTCATAATTGTTTCTCGTACATACTGGATTTGTGCATACATTTAAGCAGCCACGCACACAGGAGCGTCAGTGGATGCGTGTCTCGCCCTTATGTACACATACACACATTCAAAGAAATGACGCGGCGGAGGTATTACCTAAGCCAAAAGGAAAATCATTCGAGACTTCCTCCAGCGAAGCGCCGAAGAAGAAGGCGGGCAGCGATATTTTGATTGGTCGACTGGATTTCGCGCTGCGCCTTTTACATTTTGGAGTCAAGTCTTGGAGTTGGTCTTCAAGAGACGCGACGCGGCAACGGAGTGAGCTTTGCGATGGGTGGAGAGTGAAAAAGTCGCGTCATTCCTGTCTCTTCTAAAGATGATTCACTTAATTAATGCTCCACAACTCCACAAAAACTATTTAATACTAATACTAACTGGAAGAAATAATGTTAACTTTAACGGGCTGCCATCTTCAAGGGCCTTTCGGCTAGATTAATTTTTAGGGGGGAATATAAATATTTAGTAGTTCTGCTACAACTTTGACATGTTATCAAATCAAATGTATTAAATAACTAATATACATTTGTTTAGCTTAAAAAAGTAATAGATAAAGTAAACAACAAAGGAAGCTAGTAAATATACACAAGGTTTATATTTATACATAAATGGATTTTCTTTTGATAAAAGCATTACAAAATCATTTAAAAAGCTATATCTTAGGTTTTAAATATGTATTATAATATAAATTATAATAATATATACCTATACCTATACCTATACTTACCTATATATGTATACATTTACACTGATAAAAAAAACAATTTTGGGCACAGAATCGTGACGCAAAGATTTTTGTTCTTTATTCAAGAATTTTAGCATTCGAATTTATGATTCAAAAGAGATTTAATCCCAAAGATTCTTGATTTATATCGAGTAAGCTTAACATAAACATAAAACAAATGTTAATCGAGTAAGAACCGACCTTAGTTAATGCTAAGCATTATTAGATTATGTTTTTCTTTTTCTTATATATTGTTGTGAAGGAATTATTTCTTTTAACCTGAAAGTCTTGTGACTATTATCACTGCTATATAAGTCGGAAAGGTTGGGATCGGCCGGCTATATTAATATTATATTGCTGCAATAGAAGCAATCGGAAAATGTTTAAAAAAAGTATACCTTTGTTGTTCATAACGTATTTTCATATTTTTATACCCTTGCAGGGTTTTATAATTTCAGTCAGAAGTTTGCAACGCAGTTAGGGAGATGTTGAAAAACAGCCAAGTTATAATTTTTTTTTCTTAAAAATTGTCGATCATTTGAATGGTAGCCATATGATATAGTCGTCCGATCCGGCCCGTTCCGACATATATAGCAGTGAGAGTATATAGAAGACTATATGCCAAGTTTCATTTAGATAGCTTTAAAACTGAGTGACTAGGTGGACAGACGGACAGACGGATCGAGAATATATACTTTATAGGGTCGGAAATTTCTCCTTCATTGCGTTGCAAATTTCTGATTGAAATTATAATAGCCTGCAAGGGTATAACTTAGTTGTTTTTCAGCGTATTTTCATATACTTTGAGATATGAGCCTTTTTTAATATTACAGAATTTTGGTATAAATTTTATGAAAATCAGACAACTATATCATAAAGCTGCAATAGAAACGATCGGGAGATGTAGAGAAAATGCAAAACTGGGAATGTAAAACTGTAGCTGTCAAACTGTAAACATAATAAGTATGGGTAAAATGTAATGAAAATCTGTTTAGTGTGTATTTTCAGTATTTAAATTTATAATATAAATATCATATCCAACCTGCAAGGGTATACAAACTACGGCGTGCCTAAGTTAGCTTCCTTTCTTGTTTTATTTAATTTAGTTCTGTACAATTTCTTCAGACTGATTTTTGAAAGCAACATCAATCAAGGTGCCGCCATTATTGGATACATGCATTTCCATCACTTTTTCTAGCATCTCAGGTGGTATAGCGATGATTTCTGCACGAATATTTGCTTGAGCTCGTCAATGGTTTGAGAAGTCTGGAAGCGTCCAATATGGAGATCTGGGTGGCCAATCAATATCGCCTTTTAGCGTTTTTTGAGGTTTCACAAGCGATTAATAATTAAAATTTTACTCAATGTTTACATACAAGATATATCAAATCCAAAGTATTGTTATTTTATTAGATTTAAAAAATATGCTTTAAAAACTTTCTAAAAAAACAAATTGTTATATGCTATACACATATACATATATATATTTTATGTATATCTCTTGTTAGTTTTTCTTTTCATTTAAGAAAAATGGCTTGATTCTTAATGAACCGATTGAAAACTGCAGGGGTATACAAACTTCAACGTTCCGATGTTTGTCTTCTCTCTTGATAGCTATTATACAAGATCATTATACTTTTGGCACATTTGTTACCAGCGGCCTCAACCAGTCTATTTTTTCGTAAAATAATATGCTTAGTATGCAGTTTCTGATAAGGATATCGTAGTACACTGTCAAGTCTTTGGCTCTATATAGTAGTCACACTATCGGTGCGCATCATACCTTCGTGGACTGCCGTCTACAGTAACAGAAATAAAAAGTAATATTCTGTGTGGAGACTTTAAATAGACGTTTTGCAAAATAGGATGTCGTTTTTTTTTCTTATAAATTGGTACAACGAGTATAGGAGAAGACTAAAACGTTGTATTCTGTGTTCGCCCAATGGCAAGTCAACAAAAAGAAAACGCATACCCTCTTCGTTCCTAGACTTGCTTTCTATTGGCTTGGAGTATGCCTACCTATATGTACTCTGTTTCAGTTTTACACACCCCCTCCATCAACATCAGCGAAAATTCTCGCGATTACCATGCCAACTTTTTACGCAGTGTTTGAGGGGTGCTTTCCTTCCTTTCTAGATTTCATTTAAGCTGTCTTGATTAATTGTTAAATGCTCCGAATACAGACCAGTTTGAGGATGTCAAGATTACCTTTCCTTCCTTAAAACCTGTCTTTCCAGAAGTTTTTCTCACCAAATTGTACTTCTTTTCTTGGACAACAAAAAGGAAAATAAAACACAGAAAAAGTCCAAGTACTGACCGCTGGTCTTCAGAAGGGTGAAGGTGCCTTCGGACCCAGACACCAAACCACCCCTTGCGACTCACTTTCTCACGGAATCTTGTTCGCACAAGACAAGAAAGGTTAATACCTTAAAAAATTGAGGCAAAAGTTCTCGTCTTTCATAATATTTTTCTATTAAATTATTTTCCCACTTATTTTCCGATAGCTTCTTCACTTTCAATTCAGTTATTCAATTAATAATGTTATATTTTGATCAAATTGAAAAGTATAGTATGTGTTGCGTATATTTAATGCGTTTGTTTTGTCTTTGTACTGCAATTTTTGGTACAGGTTCAAGGACACTTGGCAAAGGAGAGATGAGATGACCACTAGGAAAAGGGGGAGAGAGCACAAAAGCAGAGGAGAGATGACATGACCACTAGGAAAAGGGAGAGAATGCAAATGCTGAGTAAAGAATGAGTATGAGGTCCGGCTGACTATCTTGGCGGTGCATGCGCCATGACGCCTGTAACTAGTCAGTACTAAGAACTAATAAGCAAGAGTACCCGGAGTCCGCTCTTATGCCAGTAAAAGAGTCCGGTGCCTAATCAGCTTCATCTCCTTTAGGCGACGTCCTTAGTATGAAACCACATAGAGTTGGTCAGTCGTCAGACAGTGTTATGTAGGTCGTATCACTATTGCCAATTAGATACATTTTTATCAAATTGTAAGAATTCATTATCGATGCATAGTCCTTTTGAATGGAACCTTCAACGTAGGTTTCCTTTGATCATACTAATATTATAAAGAGCTAAACTGAAGTCTATCTAAATCTGAAATCTAAATCTAGCTGCGAATACTCGCAGCGGCTTATTGCACAGAGAGCAACTAGGACGAGTAATAGAACTTGAGCTCATAGTTATAGATCGCAGAATTTAATGAGGTTTGTCATAAATTGAAATAATTAAGCGATTGATATGTTGTACGCGTCTGGAATAAACGAAATCCTAGAATAAACAAAATCCTTTTGATAAATAATCACACATACTCCGCTTACTTTTATATCCACGGAATTTCGGTTACAAGTTTGCAACGCAGTTAATGAGACATTTCCGACCCTATAAAGTATATACATATGTTCTTGATCACCATCATCAGCCGAAATTTTTGTTTGTTTGGACTGGCCTATATAAGGTCGCCTTTATTATGCAAATAGAAATGGAACGACGGAAAAGGTAGGAAAGCTACAGCATCCTAAAGAATTTTATTTGCCCTACAATTTTAGTATTTCATATTTGAAAAAATTATTGTTGTCTCTGAAATATCGTATCTTGAATTTATATGGATATTTTTTCATATATTTCTGAGTGTGTCGAATGTGACAATATATATGAAAAAACATAGATATAAATTCAAAAGACAATATCTCAAGGATCCATAGATCTTTTTCCAAATTTTAAAAACTGCTCAATTTTAAGATAAGATAAGATTGAATTTACTGAACCTCAAAGAGCCTAATTAATTAATTTTGAAACAATGCTTTTAAATTGTAGACAAATCTCAGTGGGCATTTTGTTGGCGAACGAAACAGCAAAACTTCTCTAAAAATCAACATTGACTGGCATATTCTAAAAAATATTTCGAGAAAGCGAATTTTGTATTGTTTGGCGAAAAATATTATACAAATGAGTATATTTCCTTTTTATAATAACATTAACAGGTTCAAACATTACTAGGATAATGGAAACAAACCCAATTAAAACATTAATATAATAATAAAAATAATAAAAAAAAAAAAAAAATACAAAATACAAAAAACACTTGGACCAATAATACCCCTGGCAAGAGCTAGAAATGCCCATATATTTAGGCTGGAGATCGGTATTTAAAAAGGTCTTACTTTTTGGTGTTATTTCCGATTCAGCGAATGTGATAATGTTCGGAGTTGAAGTTTTCTCAGAGGTTATACTGTCTCGAATGACTTTTAGAATAGAAAGAAACAAGAGAAGGAGCCTAACTTTGGCAAGCAGAAGTTTATATACCCCTGCAGCTATAACAATAAAATTTTAAGAAAATTTTTTAGTATACTTCTCATACCCTTGCATGGTATTATTATTTTAGTCAGAAGTTTGCAGGAGACACAGCATCAACAGCCGAGTCGATATAGCCATGAGCGTCTGTCCGCCCGACTGTCCGTCCGTTTGTCCGTCCGTTTCAACGCAAACTAGTCCCTCAGTTTTGAAGCTATCTGTTCTGACTACTCTCACTGCTATATACATATGTCGGAACGGGCCGGATCGGACGACATTACTATATAGCTGCATTGAAAGGATCGATACATTAAAAAAAAACTATAACTTTTCTGTTTATCAACAAATTTTCAGATTCTTTGATATATGGTCATTTTTCCGAATTTTGGTTTAATTTAATTAGAATCGGACGACTACACTATATCATATAGCTGCCATAGGAGCGATCGGTAGATCGGTGGGAATAATTAAAAGCTGTGAATGTACGATTAAAAACATGTTTTTGTAAGTTAAATTAATAACATAAATATACAAATAATAATACAAATTTTAATTGTTAGATTAAGAATATCCTATGCACAAATTTTGTTTAAGTTTAAGCTTTAAGCTTTATGACCGAATTTAGTGTAACTCTGACTATCGCCCTAATTTATAGGTTTAGGAAGGCAAAATAAAATCAAATCAAAAGAAGTTGTTACGTGCTGTCTATAAATATACATATATATTTTGTATGTTACTTTTCCTCTTTATTTGACCAAAAAGGATTTTATTCATAATAATCCGATTGCAAACTGCAAGGGTACACAAACTTCGGCTAGCCGAAATTAAAGTTCACTGTGGGGAAATTCCGTAATTGAGAAATCATTAAAACTATGTGGAAATATGTTGAAAAACAAGGCTGTACATATTTTCCGATCAGCCATAAGATATGGAGATAGAAACTACCTGAAATAGTGAGAGGACTATTTGCAAAGATTCATTCAATACATAAATACATACATACATATACAGAAAACGTTTCTGCACTAAACCCAAACAATTTTGCATTGAAATCAATCCAAAATCAGTTTTAATGTAAACAAGAAAGGAAGCTAACTTCGGCACACCGAAGTTTGTATACCCTTGCAGATTGGTTTTGATATTTATATTATACATTTTAATGCAGAAAACACATTCAAAACAAAGTTTCATTACATTTTACCTATACTTATTATGTTTTCAGTTTGACAGTTACAGTTTTACATTCCCAGTTTTACATATTGTATACATTTACCGATCGCTTCTATGGCAGCTATATGATATAGTTGTCCGATTTTGATAAAATTTTTACCAAAATTCTGAAATAATAAACGAAGCTCATATCTAAAAGTAGTTATAATTTTTTTCCTATTCATTTTCCGATCGTTCCTATGGCAGCTATAAGATATGGTCGTCCGATTTTCATAAAATTTTTACCAAAATTCTGGAAAAATATAAAATGGCAATATCTCAAAAATGATGCAAAAATATTGAAAAACAGCCAAGTTTAATTTTTTTTCTAAAAATTTATCGAACATTTGTATGGCAGCTATATGATATAGTCGTCCGATCCGGCCCGTTCCGGAGTATATAGAAGACTATATGCAAAGTTTCATCCAGATAGCTTCAAAACTGAGGGACTAGTTTGCGTAGAAACGGACAGACGGACGGACGGACAGACGGACATGGCTAGATCGACTCGGCTGTTGATGCTGATCAAGAATATATATACTTTATAGGGTCGGAAAGGTCTCCTTCACTGCGTTGCAAACTTCTGACTGAAATTATAATACCCTGCAAGGGTATAAAAATGCAGGTTGACCCACGATTACTTAAATACCTTAAACTCCCAGCCAAATAAATCCAACAATTATTTTATAAAAAACTAAAAAAAAATCTTACTCCTAACTAGACCGACCTTAGTTGATACGAAAAATCCTTAAATCCTGCTTAAACTTTGTGTGAAAGAATTTTTTATTTAAATCTGTAATTGTAGAGCTACAAAAGGTTATTAAATTACTTAAACTAAATATAGAAACCTTATTAAAATCAAATTAACTTGACATTTTTTATCCCGAAAGGGATCTTAATAAAATGTATCGTTCTCCCTCTATCTCTCTCTCTAAGCTACAAAATATTTAAAATCGATATTAGGAAGAAAAAATAGAATTATTTATACCGCGTTCACATTTTATTTATAATTTTGAACAATAAAATTGAACCATTTACTCTGCCCCACGCCCCTTCACTCAAAACAGAATTGCTAGGCACTGTCTATCAAAGACATTTGGTCTCAAGTCTGAAATTTATCAAAGTTGTGCCCATGCCCAATTTTATTATTTTTTCTCTTTTCGCTAATAACTAAGCGTAATTTCTCCAAGAAACTTCGTGGACTTTCGCTATGTATATGTGTATGTAAAATAAGAACAGCTAAATAGATATATTTTTCTTCGGCACGCCAACGAAAATTCTTGTTGCCGGCTACAAGGGGCGTGGTCTCGCAGCGTGTCGCGCACGGCGCCGTTTTATAAAACATCACGAATACGCTGATAGGAGGTAGAAATAGGGTAGAGGCTGGGCGGGGTTTTCACTTGGTTAGGTTAGGGGTTAGTTTTCCTTTCCTTTTTCTTGCCACACCGACTGGAAAAAACACACACCGAAACAGAATGTGTGTTGAAGTCGTGCAAACTTTAGGAATTGGGATGGCGGCAGGAATATAAGGTCTTAAAGCGGGTAAACAGCCGGTAAAATGTATAAATAGCATGAATTTACAAAAAATTTAATAAGTATTGTCTTGAAGAGAGAAAGCACAGGATAAATCAATTAAAAAGCATCAGTCTGCGAAATTAGCACGATATTTTCTAGTCCCGAAGAAAGTCAGAAGACATATTTTAAGGGAGGGAGAGGGAGTGGGAGTACTTAACTCACCCAGTAATATATATGCACAAGAAGAGAACGCTAAGCAATCAACATCAACCCTGGGCCATGTACACTTACACACATATGTGTAAGACTGCACATAAATTTCTGAGTATGTGGCAGTTAATACATACATAAAGAGCACCCTCATTATGTTAAACAGCGGCGCAGCAGCCGCCATGCTGCTGTCACAAGGAAAATAAACTGGAAAGAGCAAGAGCAGAAGTTCAAGGCATGAAAGCTAAGCATGGAGCAGGCAAAGAAAAGCCAGGGAAATAGAAAACCCCACCCTGATTCGAGGGAGTCTTTTAAAAGTTCCTTCATCGGGCAAGAAACGAATGCAGAGATTTGTGAAACCTTACAAAGTTTAAACACCCACATCTTATTTAATAAATGTATGCACATCGAATATTTAGTATATGTGAGCATATGTAGTATTAGCATTTTATATTAGCGGACGTGAATCGAATACAAATGGGGCCCGAAAAGTATCTCTGTAAAAGAGTAGCAAAATTAATCATTAATTATGCCAAAAAACTAATTAATAGAAATTTATTGAAAATATTCTTTAAACTTTCGATATCGAAAATTCAAGAGTTAGTTCGATTTCACCACTTCGGCAGGAGTGGTGTATTATACCCAAACCTACCACTGGTCCTGTAGGTGAAATTTTTATAGCTTTCATAAAAAGTCATAGTTTCGAACCACAAAAGCTTTTCCCTATTATAAAAAAACGTATATTTATATTGTTTAAGAAAGAAAATAAAAATATAAGTTTTATAACAATTGATTGAAAACGAAAGGATTTATTTATTTCTTTTTTATGTTTTTTTAGGTATGAAAATAAAAAGATTAGGGCGCTATAGAATATTTCATATATTTATGGATGCAACATATGGTTTATTTTTTTAGGAAAGCAAATTGAAGGAAGCTCTTAGCATCTTGGAGTAAAAAATAAAAATTCGCGCAGAGACGGCAGAAGTCGGCAAAGAGGGGGCCAAACCTCCCCTTCCTCTCAGACTCAGTCTCGGGATTGGCTTGGATATTTGAAAACGAAGCCCCGCCCAGCCACTATTTTCTGAGTTTCTCGTTTCTCCGTACTTTTTTTTAGAACCACGGCTTTTTAACGCTTTCGCCTCAGCCCCATCTTGTGCTTATTATGGAATTTTTAATGGGATTTCATTTGCTTTCTCGAAGGGGATAAAAAGTTCCGTTCCTTTTGAGTTCCTACTACCAACTTACGGTACAGTCGCCGTGAAGTATGCTATACATAATGTCATATTAGATAAGTGTTGCCCCACCCCTAAAAGTATGCAATCGTTATTTTAAAAAGGACAAAAGGACGAATTTTATTTTTTATAATTTGTAAATATAAATTTTAGGTATACCAATAAGACTCGGCACTTAATCATTTTTTTATACAAATTTTCAATAGTTTTTTTTAAGTTTAAACTACTTTTATTGGTATGGAAGTTTTGATGCCTCAATAACACTCTGCACATAATCATTTTTTATACAATTTTTCATTGTACCGATCAGCTGCAAATCTGCAAATATTGCCATTGTAAATAAAACATTTTTATTTTATCGTTGCTGTTATGTTACCATGTTATGTATGCATTCAATTGGATGCTTAGCGTAAAATAAACAAATATGATAAAAAAAAGTGTTCTTTTTATAAGGGCACTTGAAAATGTGTTTTTTTTTTTGTTCTTGCCCCTACAATTGGTTTTAAAAATTTTCAAAAAATAGTATTGGTCTCCGGGATATCGTATCTTGAATGTATAATTATATTTTTATATTTAGGTTATTATTATTTAGGGTATTATAATTTCAGTCAGAAGTTTGCAACGCAGTGATGGAGATGTTTCCGACCCTATAAAGTATACATATTCTTGATCAGCATCAACAGCCGAGTCGATCTAGCCATGTCCGTCTGTCTGTCCGTTTCTACGCAAACTAGTCCCTCAGTTTTAAAGCTATCTGCTATATATGTCGGAACGGGCCGGATCGGACAACTATATCATATAGCTGCCATATAAACCGATCGGTAGATGTAGAGAAAATGTAAAGCTGGGAATGTAAAACTGTAACTGTCAAACTCTAAACATAATAAGTATAGGTAAAATGTAATGAAATAATATCTGCAAGGGTATACAAACTTCGGCGTGCCGAAGTTAGCTTCCTTTCTTGTTCAATATGATTCTGACTAAGGATTCTGACCCTTGGAGCTGGGATCATTGAGAATCGAATCCTTTTTGATCAAATAAAGAGGAATAGTAACTGGATAAAATATATGTATTTGTAGGCAGTATAACAATTTGTTTTTGATAAAATGGCGAAAACATATTTTTTAAATGGTATAAAATATAGTTGCATAATTCCAATATTTTGGATTTGAAATATCTTATAAAATAAATATATTCTGAACAACAACAAAGTAATAACAACTTTCATTAAATTTACCTATACATATTGCATTAACATTTTACAGTCCCAGTTCACAGCTTTAAATTATTCCCTACATTTACCGATCATTCCTATTTTTTTATATTTTTTTTTCGGCTGCTCGACTTCTTTTCTACTCATCTTTTATTATCTAACAATTCGTAGTAGAGTCTACATGTTTATTAAATTAGTCGTCGCTCTCCGGTTGTGACCCTCTGTAGTCGACGTCTTGTTCCTCTTCTGGTCAGTCTTCTGGCCATTGTGTTTGGATGACTAAACAGTCGGCTATAATGCCTGGCAGAGAAAAGCGAAGTTATCATTTTTTTGTTTGAAAAATTGGTTGATTTTTTCTATGGCATCGATATGAAATATATACATATATAAATATTACTTATATAGGGAAAATTGGAGCATATGTAGAAAACAATTATTACTTCGCTGGTTTTAATTGTTTGAAAATAGGACGACTATACCATATAGATTTAGATATAGGTATAAGTTCATTGCTTTTCAGCATATATTCATCTGCGATATTACTATTTTCTTTTATTTTAGAATTTCGGTTTTTATTTTATGAAAATATGATGACTAATTTTATAGCTGCCATAGGAACAATCCGTGGATGTAGAGAAACGTGTAAAGCTGAGAAAGTTAAACGAAAACTGTAAATCTGTTAATATTATATGTATAGGTAAATGTAATAAAAGTTGGTATTACTTTGTTTTTTATTTGTATTAAAATATAGTTCTTTTATGCGATTTAAAAACTATGTTCTTTAACCTTTATCAAAACTAAAATATATACATACATAGACATATTTTCTTTATCTCCTGTTAGTTTTTCCATTCATTTGACCAAAATGGCTCGATTTATAGTGATCCAATGGAAAATTGCAAGGGTACCGAACTAAGCTTCCTTTTTGTTTTTATTTAAAAATATTATTTTTATTATAAATACCCAAAAATAAAAAAGCTCTTGTTTGGCAGTTAGATACTGTATCGTAGAACCGTACAATCGATTTTACATAATCATCCTATAAATTTAATATGGGTTAATCAATCCTAATGGACATAGTAAAATGGTAATTAATTTCGACATCGAAATCCCTGAATCGATTAAAATAGAAATAATGAATTGTATTACCTTTAATTGTATTTTTTGTTTTGTTTAGTTTTATCCATACATTTATGATACAGCCAACTATATATATTTGTATTTGTACTTTGTCTGAAGCACCACGTATTCCACCGAATATATACATTAATGCATACACCACCCGCACACGGGGGTATACAGAAAATGTTCCTTTATCTTATATACCCTGAAAAGCTTTGCGTTCCCATTTCATTTTTCCAAAACTTACTTAGCCTTTTTGTAGCCCTCTTGCGCCTTTCATATTCCTCCCCTTTTGCCTTCCAAATAAGTTGCTGCCTTTCTCCCTTTCAACATAAAATATAAAACCAAGGCATACGGGTGTAGGGCTCTCTCTACTTCATCTCCTCCTCCGTTCCCCCAGCTTCCATCCCACACACCCTTGCACACACACCGCCCCATCCTTAGCTCCACCACAGTTGTATCGCTGCCGGTTTCTTTTTGAAACTCAAGACGCCTCTGGAGTGTGGGTTGTGTTTTCATTAAAAAACATCCTCCGCTCACAAACACACACTCGCTCTTCACTATATACACCAAAATGTCGTAAGAAGGCATGCATACTGAGTAGGGAGAGAAATAAAGGCAAATGGGTGAAAAAATGCTCTCGGGAAATTGAAGAAAGTTTAACTCCGGGAAATATTTTTAAGCAAAAAAATGTAGCTATGGCATTCGGGGCGCTAACAAAAATAGAAGCGACTTGAGTGTGTGTAAGTGTAATGCTTTGTCTGTAGATATGCGCAGATGCCTGCATGTATAAAGCACACTCGGCACCATTATCTTTCCATACACCTTATCGTGTACGCGAAAATGTGGTTGCTCTGCGTATATATAAATATATATATATACATATATATATATACGTAATGCATATGGTAACCTTGTAGAAAATTAGTTAGTTCTTGAAATTCTTGTCTAGGGCAAAATGTTTAAACGTTTAACAGAATGCTCGTAAAATAATACTATAGAAAGTTTTTTTAAAATACAAAAAAAAAAAGGATACAAGCATAGAATAAAGTCTCGTTAAATATTCGAAAAAGGACTCGGAAGTAAGCGTTTACTAATCAAAAGCCAAGTAAGATGAATTTCCCACTTTTAACACATTTCTCTTTCATTTCGTTTGCTGCAATTTAGTGATAATTATGAAAAAAAGTTCCCTCGCCAAATATATCGTTTTCCAGCGGTCGAAAATCATTCATAAGATGTAGCAAATTTCCGATGTGGCACTAAACAGCATGGAATCCACGTCTCCGCTGCTCTAAGTATGTACTACATATATATGCGTGCTTCGTGCCATGTGCTCCTTTCTGTGTTCGTCTGAGAGCAGAAAAGGAAGTTATAGAGCTTGTATGTACTTATATACAGTTACATGGCGCTTTATTCATCTTCTTCCAGATTCTTATACTTTTTTAAAGGTGGGAATATTGGGAGGATGGGTATAACACTCAGGTCTCAAACAAGGACTGACGTGGAGCGTGGAGGTGGAAGGACGTCTTAGGAATTAACTGGTCCTGAATTTTACGACTCTAAAGGCGTTAAGAAGGGTGATTAAATATTTGTTTTTTTTTTTTTAAATTGAAGAACAGATTAAAAATATAGTAACATACATAGCATAAAAACAATATCAAAAATAATAAATTAAACAAATTACACAACATTTTCAGCTTAATTAATCAATAATCATTTAATGGATACAGCGGGGTATCAGACCATTTTATGCTTATCTAGTCTTATATACAAAATGTAATATTTAATTAATCAATAATTAGTCAATAGACTAAATGCAAATTTTTATTTTTTTATGGTTTAAAACTGGGGGACTACGGAAATCGGTTAATTAGAATATAAAGGTTGAAAGTTAAAGTTAAAGTTTTTGCAAAAATGAAAGCTAAAAAATATAATAACAAAGCCAATAATGAATACTTTTGTTAATTCTAAGAGCTGTTTTGAATTGGTTTTTATACGATTTTTTTTTTTAATCTGCATATTGAATTAAATTTTTAAATTAAAATATTTTATTATTTTTGAGAATTTTACATTATAAAAATTTGAAAAGTTGAGTACATTTTTTTTCTTGCATACATGGCTAAATCGACGCTGCTGATGATTTATAGGGTCGGAAATGACTTCTTCGCTGCGTTACTAGCTTCTGAATGAAATTATAATACCCTGAAATAAATAAATAAATAAAAGGGGAAATTTTGGGACGACAATATAATGTAGCTGCCATAGAAATATATATATTATTCATTAAAATTAATATTTAACACTTTTAAAAGCGTTCCGAAAACGAAAACGAAAATTTGTAATTTGTTTTGTCACTATAAATCTTCTGGAATTTTGATATGGGAATTTGAGTCAATTTTTAACTCGTCTTGTTAAGCGGTAATATTTTAAATGGAATTACCCAAATTAATAAAATATCACTAATACGTCTAAATCATAGTTTTTAGATTGTAAAGTTATAAAGTAATGAGGTCTTTGTGCCTTGGGTTCGAAGTACACTTTCCTTTTCTGCTAAGCAGAATCAGAATGGTGGTGAGGCAATGATTGGTTGGTCGATTGCCTTGGCTTCACCGGAATACAAAAATGGCGGCGGTCCAATGGCCCTGCCGTTATAGAGGCAGGGTGGCTGTGGATTCTCGAGACGAATCGACATGTTAATATGGGAAAAGCATAATTCCTCATTCTTATATTTAGTCAACAGAAGCCTTATACCCCCCCTTGTTGGAATTGGTGGTTATTAAAAAAGCTGCTTATACATTTTATTTGTGGCAACATTTTTTCAACTATAACAAGTTTAAGATGGAAAATCTTGCACAATTACAGTATTAGTTTAAAGTTTCCGAAAACGAAATAAAACAAATAAGGAAGCTTACTTCGGTTCGTTGAAGTTTGAATACCCTTGCTGTTTGCCATTGGATCTTTAAGAATGAATTCCTTTTGGTCAAATCAAAAGAAAAAATAACAGCAGATGTATACAAACTATATGCATGAATATTATATAAAGTAGCGACAAAAAACATCGATGTCGATGCCCGTCGATGTTTTCAAAATAGACCATCGATTTATAACTTAACATCGGTATAAAAAAAACTCGATGCATCGATGTTTTCAGCATCACTAATGTAAGGTAATAGAACAATTTGTTTTTGTATTGTTTCACTACATTAACCCATACTTATTATATTTACAGTTTTACAGTTACAGGTTTACATTCACAACTTTACACTTTTCCCTACATCTACCATCTATCGGTCCTATGGCAGCTATATGATATAGTCGTTCGATTTTTATAAAATTAAAACCGAATAAAATAGGTTGGAAAATAGAATAGATTGTTTCTGATGCAGCTGATTTTATAGTCGTCCGATTTTCATAAAATTAAATCTTAAGATCTTAAATAATATATAAAGGTCATATCTTAAAGTAGAAGTAAAATATGTTGAAAAACAGCGAAGGTAAAGTCTTAAATTTTGTTTTCGAAACTAAGCTGCAAAGTATTTTTTTATATCAGAAATGTTTAGTCACCCCAATATTTACATCAACTTGTAAGAGGTGTTTTCTGTGTGTTTTTTTTTAAATTAAATTAAATAGTGCGAATAAGTACAATATTATATTCATTTTATTTTTGGTTTAAACATTTCAATACTGCATTAAGTTTACTAATTTTCATAATTTATATCCTTATTCTTAATATTAGTTCATATCCTAAACTTTACACTAACTCCTTGGATCTACGAATATTCATAATTTATATCTTTATTCCCAGTATTAGTTTACATTTTGTATAATATATATATATATTCGCTTATGATGTATATTTTAAAGTGAAATAAATAATAGAAATAATGATTAATTTATATTATTATATGATTACAAAATAATAATTATTTAAAAAGATTTTACATTCAAAATTATTTGTCCCTATTTTTTAGTTGATTATTTTTTTTTATAAAACTGAAAGCAATGGTCTACAAATATCGGGGTCATGTGAGTGGGTTGCAAATCTGAGGGTCATCTGTTGTTGCCTTTACATAAACCTAAAAATAGGAAAAAGGCCTTAATTATGCTATAGAAATGATCTAAAAATTTTCAGAAAAAATTATAATTTCGCGGTTTCTTAAACTAATTTCCGTCTTCTTTGAGTTACAGTCATTTTGTATTATTTCAGAGTTTCGGTTTATATTTTTTTAAATCAAATATCTATTAAAGGAACGATTCAGAAATTAATAGAAAAAAATACAAATTCAATCTTTAAATATATAAATGTTGTATATATCCCTTGTTATTTTTTCTTTTGCCAAAATGAACAGATTTTTAATTATCCAATTGCGAACTGTAAGGGTATACAGACTTAGGGGTGCCGAAGTTAGCTTCCTTTCTTGTTGTTATATCCTGTTAGTTTTCAAGAACCTGAATATACAGAATAATTTTGTTCTTTTATTTTTTAGTGCTTTCCTGCTTAAATACAAAGTGAAATTAAACATATATCTGTTGTATATCACCCCAACGTTCTTTTTTAACCCACCACCAACCAGAAAATCGTAAAGAAAAATGTTTTCATGATTTTTAACAATAAACCGAAGGGGTTTTAACCTCCCCGTTTTATTGCAATGCATTATACATATATGTATATAACGCATTATATACTTGGTAGACAAAAATGTATATGTCAATGTTGAAAATTTGTGCTCCCATCTTAGAAAGCTATTCCATTATTTTTCGTCCTTTAGGTGGGAAACACATTCGACCCTATAAAATATATATATTTTGATCAGGATCAACAGCCGAGTCGATCTAGCCATCTGAATGAAACTTTGCATATAGTCTTCTGAATACTCTCACTGCTGCATACATATGTCAGATCGGACGACTATATCACATAGCTGCCATAAAAATGATCGACCAATTTTTAGAAAAAAAATTATATGTTGGCTTGTTGAAAAACATTATTTTTGAGATATGGCCGTTTTTTTATTATTTCAGAATTTCGGTTTTAATTTTATGAAAATCGGATGACTATATATTATAGCTACCATAGAAACGATCGATAGATGTACAGAAAAATCTAAAAAACTGTAACTGTCAAACTGTAAATATTGGAAGTTTATGTAAAATGTAATAAAACTTAGTTTTGTGTGTTTTTCAGCATTTAAAATAATTATGTTTATTATATTAGATATTTTAAAACTGAAATATAATTTTTTTATACGAATACTCTTTTTTTTTTTTTAATTTTATCAAAACTAAATTATTATATGCTATGTATAAATATACAGTTTTTATATAATTCATTTTATTTTTTTCTTCTAAATTGACCAGAATGGATCGATTTGTAATGATCCAATTGCAATCTGCAAAGTTATACAAACTTTGGCGTGCAAAAGTTATCTTTCTTTCTTGTTTTTTTGTTATTTTAGAATTTTGTTGTTAATTTTACACGACTATATCATATAGCTGCGATTGAAACAATCCGTAAATGTAGAGGAAATTGCAAAGCTGTGAATGCTGAACTATCAGGCCTGCTCCGGTAATCAAAAACGGCAAGATTTTTTCGTTTTCGTTTTTGAAAACGAGAAATTGGTGCTCCGGTAATCGAAGATTTTTTCGATTTGAAAAACGGGCACGTTTTTCTGGCCGGAATGAAAAGTAAATGGCTTTATTTATATGAAATCAGATCTTATTTACAAAAGGAAAAAAATAGTTTACTCAGTGGTCTACTGATGTTTTCGCCCAAAACGAAATCGAAAAAATTGTACGATTACTGGAGCAGGCCTGTATAACTGTGAAATGGTAAATACAATATGTAATAGGTTAGTTAATAAAATTTGACAATTCTTTGTATTTATTCAGCAACTATGATTAAAATTGCAAGCATCAAGGTTTCATAAACTTTTTCGTGCCGAAGTTAGCTTTCTTTCCTATTTTTAGAAATATATGCTGAACAAAAACAAGGTAAAATCCACTCCTGTTACATATACCAATACATACAGATCTTCATTTCCAGATTTACACTAACAGAATAATATGATTTAATAAATTTTGATAAAATTAAAACTAAAATTCTAAAGTAATACAAATTGCTCATATCTCTAGTTTTCGTAGGAACGGACAGACTTACATGGCCGAAATAGAATAGGAAATGTCTCCTTCACCGTGTTGCAAACTTCTGACTAAGCTTATAGTACCCTGCAAGGGTATAAAAACAAAAATGTGTCAGGGGATAGTGTCCAGTTTCATGCGTTAAAAAATTTCAAAAATTATGCAAATAACTTTGAAACAGACTAAAAAAGTACATAAAATCGTGAAAAATTGAACGGGAAAGGGGTTGAAAAATCACAGAAAAGGGACAATTGACCGGCTGCGATTTAAATGTTGTCCTTCAGTCAGCCAAGAGATTTAGTTCTGCATTTTCGGGAGAGTCCATCCAGCTGGCGCTGTCCGAAAACAGGTTTTCTTTCCCAGAAGGGAAACCAGTTCAACATCTTCTAGGTTTTACGAATTACCTAACATATTGTATTTTTCGCACTATAAGAGTCCGAGCCTTAGTCCACGTCCCACCGGTCCATCGGTCAGTTTTTATTTGTTTATTCATTTTTTTTTTTGTGTCTGATTTCTTCGCGGTATTTTTTCTTAAGTCGGTCATCCCCTTTTTTATGGTATAGGTATTCTGCTCAAATCTAAGCTAAGACTGTATTCCATCTTTTCGGCAATTAAGGAAACCAAAGGAAACCCGTTCCAACATATGTATATAGCAGTGAGAGTATTCAGAACACTTTATGCAAAGTATCATTAAGTTAGCTTTAAAACTGAGGGACTAGTTTGCAGGGAAACGGACTGATGACAGCCGGACATGGCTAGATCGACTCGGATGTTGATGCTGATCAAGAATTTATATACTTTATAGGGTCGGAAATGTCTTTTTCACTAGGTTGAACACTCCTGACTGAAATTATAATACCCTGCAAGGGTTTAATAACTCAAGAAAGACGAAAATATGTTGCAAACCAGCGAAGCTATACTTTTTTTACTACATTTTTTCGATCGTTTCTATGGCATCTATATGATATAGTGATCCAATCCAAGTATATCAGTGAAAGTAGTCAGAAGACTATCAGCAAAGTTTCATTCATTTAGCTTTAAAATTGAGAGACTAGTTTGCGTAGAAACTGACGAACATGACTAGATCGACTCGGCTGTTGACCAAAATTATAATACCTGCAAGGGTATAAAAGGATATATTTATACATAGCATTTGGCTCTAATAAAATTCATTACTTTTAAGTCGAAAAATCATATATGTATATATTTTATCAAAATCAAATTATTATATGCTCTAAAATTGAAATTAACCCAAAAAATAAAAAAATTTACTCAAAAAAAATGTTTTTTAAGATAAGTAAGTGGCCGTGCGGTAATGTCTGCTCCGCTGTGTTGCAATTACAATTGGTAAGGAGCTTTTAAGAAAGTCTCGACAAACCGAGAAATCGATTTTTATCTCAAGAGGACCCAGGAAGTACTGTTTAAAAGTGGGTAACATTCTTTTAGAGCGTTAATTAAATTTGCAAACCTTGCTCCCAGTCCATACTTTAATTTGATGTTTACGAAAGTTAAAGTTAAGGCTGTTCGCAATTCCTATTACATATATCTTCAGATAAGTCGCTTGGACTTGCTAAAGCTGCCAAAAAAACAATACAATAAAATTGTAGAAAGTCGCCTGTTATTTGAAAAAATAGATTAATAAATACATAGGTCTTATATAGGTTCAAAAGTGTAACTCCTAATGAAATAATCGTCATTTATTTTAAGTTACCAACGAAGAAATGAGGCCAATTAATCGATTACGTGTTTTTTGGGGACCCTCTTAGTCCCCAATAAAAGCTAATCGACTCTTTGCGGAAAAAACCCTGCAATGTGAACAAGATAAAAAAATCTGTGCAATGGGAATACATTTTTTCTACTCGTACTTCCCCTTTTTTTTTTTTTTTTTTTGCACTTAGCATTTTTTTTATCACAGCTGAAGCAACAGGAGAAACCTCATTGTCATTTTTTTTCTTGTGAATTGCCAGGTTCTGACTGCACTCCACCACTCCGGTTTTCTATACCCTTTCGGGGTATTATAATTGTTACCATAAGCTTGCAACGACCCTACAAGGAATATATGTATATTCTTGCATCAACAGCAGATGCTATCTAGCCAATCCGTCTGTCATTCCGTTCCCATGCAAAATAGACTCCCATCTGAAATGAACTTTTCGGGGAGTCTTCTTACTATTCTCATATATTTAATATAATATATTTACTATAAGAACGATAGGAAAATTATTTATAACTTTGGCAGTTTAGAATACATTTTAATCTGACAATATTGTATTTTTTAGAATTTCCGTTTTAATTTTATAACAATCGCCGCCTTAGGAACGATAGGAGAATTAATAAAAAACAGAATTATCAATTCGGAGTTTTCAAAATACATTTCTTCCAAATTTATTGAAAATCTAATTCCTATGGATGTTTACATTACTTTGCTGTTTTTCAACATATAGGTATATTTATAATATATTTATATTATATTATATATATGTATATTATTCTATTCCATTTAAGAAGAATGTGGTTAAAATTGGATTGAAGCCGAATTATTATACATGTTTTATATTTATATTACTTTAATTTGGCTAAAAGAACAGATTTCTAATAATTTAATTGAAAACAAAAAGGGTAGACAAACTTCGACTTGCCAAAGTTTGTTCCATTTCTTGCTTTTTTTAACAATTTTTTTCCTCTTGTTAATTAACGTGACTTGTGGCACTCTTTTGGCCACTGGACAACACAGGCCTCTGCGGTTGTGGGTTCATCCTACGCATCGCCACGCTATATTTGTCCAACATATAATGTGTTTGCTCTCGAAGCACCATGAGCATCGTTTTCACAGGTTCCCAGGCCAGCGATTGGAGCAGTGGGTTGTGCAATAAAAAAGAATGCAAAAAAAATACAAAAACGTTGCCGTTTAAAGGTCGGAAAATCGCGGCAATTACTTCTCTGGATCCCAGCGGATATGCACGGACCAACAGCTTTTTTTGCTACCTTTCGTTTGCGTTATTTTTTTGACGACCTTGTGTGTTTTTTAGGCTTTTGAAAAAATTTGAATCGGATTTATTTATCTCTCCCAGAGTCTCACACACCTATTTATGTAAGAGCGTAAATTAATTGCTTGGCGGATTAACGAGTTTTTATTCAATTTGCGTGGTTACCTAAGCGTTGAAAAATTCAACTAAATAATATAAACCATGAACAATGTTTATACCCATGCAGGTATTGGGTTTGCAACGCAATGAGGGAGACATTTCCGACACTATAAAGTCATATTCTTGATCAGCATCAACAGCCGAGTCGATCTAGCCATGTCCGTCTGTCCGTCCGTCCGTCTGTCCGTCTGTCCGTTTCTACGCAAACTAGTCCCTCAGTTTTGAAGCTTTCTAAATGAAACTTTGCAGATAGTCTTCTGACTGCTCTCACTGCAATTTAAGTCGAAACTCTATCATGTAGCTGCCATTGAACAGATCGACATCTTTTTAGCTGTTTTTCATCTTCTCTCATATATAGTAATTTTGTTTTATTTCAGAGTATCGGTTTTAATTTTATGAAAATCGGACGACTATATCATATAGGTGTCGTAGAAACGATCGGTGAATTTAGAGAAAAATGTAAAGCTGGGAATGTAAAACTGTAGCTTTCAATCTGTACGTATAATAAGTATATAGAAATGTAAAAATCTAGATATTTGTTTTTTCTGGACTTATATTTATAATTTTATTATATTAGATTTTTCAAATCTAAAATATAGTCATTTTATACGATACAGAATGAATTGATTCTTAATGATCCAATTGCAAATTGCAAGGGTATACAAACTTTGGCGTGCCGAAGTTAGCTTTCTTTTTTGATTTTAATGAATCCTTCATAAAATATAAAATAGTGGTAATTAATATATCTATCTCCACCTATCTACATCTACATCTACACAATTGTGAATTTGTTTATTTCCATACAGTAGTAGGCAAAGAGATGTTATTCATCCTACAGTGTATTTAATGTAGTGCATGTTTAATTTCAGAGGAATTGCGTTGTGCAAATGGCCGTTTTTGCGAGTATTACGGTGCATTAAAATTGGTCGTAGAAAGCTTTAAATTGGGACAACAACGTTCGCCGGGCCCGCTAGTAATAGTGTATAGTACAACGGTTTTCATATAACAACAATTAAATTTTTGAAAAATGAAAATATATTGCTACACAGTGATTCATATTATATCGCAAGTTTCGTCAGAAGTTTGCATCTCAGTGAAAGTCAGTTTCGACCCTATAAAGTATGTATATTTTTGGTCATTATAAGCGAAGCCTACGGAAACTAGTATCTTAATTTTTGGGTTATCTGAACGGATCTTTGCAGATAGTCTTTTCATAATTCTCGCTAGAATATAAGCCATATAAGACGACTATATCATACAGCTGGCAGAGAACAATCCTATTTGACACATATTCATTTATAACCTTGCAGGGTATTATAATTTTAGCCATAAGTTTGCATCGTAGTAAAGGAGACCCTGCAAGAGTATACAAATCACAAGATTTTTGGCTAATAGGTAATATCACAATTAAAAAAAACTCAAAACGTTATTTTTTCAAGTTGCCAGATCTGCTGAAAGTTTCTAAACAACAAAAAAATACTCTTTACTCTTGCAGCAAACTTCTTTCAATTATTCATATTCCTCCTATTTCGAAAATATCCCTGACAAGAAACACCGGGAACCGGCCTTTTACATTACCATTAAACCGTTCAATTAAATAAAAAAAAATAAATAATACCTTAAAAGTACATTGTTGATTTTAAATAGGCTTTCACGCAGAACTGATGCCTGAAGAAAACGAATCGAACGATTGTGTTCCCATTAATATCTGTATATGATCATTAATATTATTTTTCGAACTAATTTGTAAAAGTATGACCATTTCTTGCATTTTATTAGTAAGGGACAAGGTGTTTCCCACTTTCATCCGCTAGGTGTCCTCCCGTATTTTTTTTTCACTGCGAAGGGATATTTTTGAGTCATTTCTAAGAGAGGACCAAAGAGAAGAGAAGTTTTACGCTCTTAGTACGTCGACGTCGACGTCGCGACGTCACGTTCATATATAAAACGAATGGAAAGGAAAAAACCCATTTAATTTACATAAATATTTAGAATTTATTTTTTGTTGTCGCCATTGATGTTAAAATATGTACATATAAAAAATTAATGATTAATGCAGGTAGTTACAAGGTTAACAAAGTTGTATTTCTTTTAAAAACTTTCCCAAAAATTCTCCTTATTCTAAGCCCTCTATTTAGAGTTCCACACAATAATACCTGATAAACCAGATCGCATTTGACAGACAAATGAATACTTTGTTAATATCGTGAGAGCCAAGCGCATATTTACTTGTAATTAAATTAGTTCCTGCGACATCTCATACCAACGAAGGCTTAAATATGTATAGTAAATATCATATCATATCAATGTCTTAGTTTTTCCGTACAGTGTTATTCCTTTTTCGGGCAATTAAACTTGGAAAATATAATAACAATAACAGCAAAAAAGGTCAAATCAGAAGCTGGAATACGGAGACAAAGAAAGGAACAGTGGACTCGTCAATTAGAAATACATTTTAAAATAAAGAAATACGACACAAAAGGCAACCAGAAAAAAGTGGAACAAATTTGTGGCATTCCTTGTATCCCCCAGAAACTTTTTCTTTTCTTCCCCGTCCGCGTTTCTGTTGATTTTTCTTGCTCTTCTTCTCGAAATTAATTTTTAAATTGTTTTTTAGCGCGGCGGGGCCAACAAGAAAACTGGGCCGCGTCCGGTTTAATATTATCGGGAGTGTTGTGTAACCAACACACCCGCACCCGCACACGAACCCGCACCCACGCCCCACCACTCCCAGGCCGAGCGGACTCCGAGCAAAAACCCTTCATTTCTTCAGAAAACAAGGAAGGAACGAACCTTGCCAGCATCGTCCTCGTCTTCACCGGATTTTTCTCCCCTCAATTACATTTTATTTACGCAAAAGTTGTTGTCTCTCCCTCTCGCCCCAACTGCGGCACTCTACTTAAAGCTGGTGCAGGACTATATTCCTATTCCAATTGCCATGGCACTGCCAGCGTCATCCATCAAGTCAGCCTTGGCAGCAGCGTTCTTTTTGCGGAAGGAAGCTCCCCGCGCCATGCCAACAACATTTATTTAAAAAACTCAGAAGGAATATAAGAAAAAATATAATGAAAGACAACAAAAAAGGGCAACTACAACTGCACAAGAAGGGTGCTATCAAGAAAGGTAGGCGAGCGGGGGTTGATTTGCTGGACGTTGGGTGCTGGGTGTTGGGTGGGTGTCTTGGGCTATCTTGTTGTATTAAAAAAAAAGAAAATGGCAGTTTTTTAATTCTTTTTATTTACGCATACAATTACATTTACAATTTCCATTTGTGGTATCTATAAAAAATAAGGTAAAATAAAAGATTGCCAATTTGTTCAACTAATTTCCCACTCGGCAGGCTGGCAGAAGTGTTAAGTTTTAAGACTAAATATCACATTTAATTGTAAAATGCAAATCGCACCAGCGATTTGACAGATAGGCATAGTGTCATATAATAGGTACGACGACATATCTGCGCCAGGTACATATTTCATATCTCCGCCGAACTAAAAACTATTGCAAATAATTTTAAAGGAGCCTTACCACTCGTATGGGCATTTCTACGATGACTTTATTTCAGCATAGTCACATTATGAAATGTTCCAATTGATCGAATTTGAAAGACTAACATATTTAGTTTGATTAACCTTCTAAAAACGAACTTAGAACAGCTTTCCTAATTAAATTTAATGCATTTTTGGCTTTGTAAGTTTTGTTGATTTCGAAAAACTAAATAAAATTATAGGCAAATATTTAAATTAAACTCAGTACGCCATTTTATTTGTAACGCGTTTATATATTTCCTTCAATACCAAAATGTAAAAACATGTTTCTAATATTAATAAAAAAAAAAAACATCGTTTCGAGGAATACATTTTGTTCGGAATGAGGTGTCAGAAATAGAATACGACTTTGGTAGCACAAATGAGGATTTTGCTTAAATTAAATTTTTATTTTTTTTTTTTTTTTCACTTTTGCCACATTTTCTCCTGAACCACTTGATTTTTTAAAAGTCCAAGTATACATAACATTTTAGGTGTATAAAACAATCTTCTGAGGTTGCGATAAATTGATATCGAAAAGTATTGCATTTATTGCTTAAATGCATCAAACCTATGTATATATAGGATAAATGAAAGTTATTTTTCGACATCAATATGGTCTTTTCCTGTCAATATACACTTTTTACTGAAAGATCATAGCGACACATTTCCGCAAATGTATCGTATGTTAAACAAGAAAGGAAGCTGACTTCGGTACGCCGAAGTTTGTATACCCTTGCAGATTGGTTTTCATATTTATATTATAAATTATAATGCCGAAAACAGACACTAAACAGACTTAACATTTTACCTATACTTATTATGTTTACAGTTTGACAGTTACAGTTATACAATCCCAGCTTTACATTTTCTCTACATGTACGGATCGCAGCTATATGATATAGTTATCCGATTTTCATAATATTGTTACCAAAATTCTGAAATAATACTAAAAGCTTATGTCTCAAAGTAGATGAAAATACGTTGAAAAACAACGAAGTTATAATTTTTTCGATTAATTTCCCGATGGTTCCTATGGCAGCTATAAGATATAGTGGTCCGATTTTCATAAAATTTTTACCAAAATTCTAGAATAATATAAAAGAGCTATATCTCAACAATGGAATTATATTGAAAAACATTCAGATAGCTTTAAAACTGAGGGACTAGTTTGCGTAGAAACGGACAGACGGACGGACAGACGGACATGGCTAGATCGACTCTGCTGTTGATGCTGATCAAGAATATATATACTTTATAGGGTCGGAAAGGACTCCTTCACTGCGTTGCAAACTTCCGACTGAAATTATAATATCCTGCAAGGGTATAAAAATCGAATTTTACAGGAGAAGCTTTTTTTTATTTAATTTCTTAGGAAGCGCTGAACATACTATAAAATTGAAACTTAATTTTTATCGGAACTATAGGGTTTCAGTTATAATGTTTCACAGGGTAGTGAGACATTAGGTGCCTAACAATTTTGCATTAGAATCTCAATTTCGAAAAAAAGCGACATACAATACTTTCGCGGAAATGCGTCGATATATACATTTATTTAAGCTTTCCCAACTAAAAATTCATAATATCATATTATATAAAACCAATAAAGGAAGCTCACCTCGGAGCCGAAGGATTACAAAAGGACTATATTTCGAAAAAGACATCATTTTTTTTAGTATATGATTGTTTCTATTGTCGTCCGATCTGGACCGTTTCGATTTATATATACACTAGTGAGAATAGTCAGAAGACTATCAGCAAAGATTCCAAAACGAACTAGTTTGCGTAGAAACGGACAAATTGGCGTTGCCAGATTGACTCGGCTGTTGATGCTGATGAAGAGCATATATACATATATACTTTATAGGGTCTCCATCACTAAGTCAAGACGTCTGACTAACTTTATAACACCCTGCATGGGTATAATAACATAAATTCTTAAATTAATAATATGTATATGTATATATATGTATGCGGTTAATAATACATTTTGACAAAAACATTGTTGGCACTTCCGGTTTTTTTTAACAATATTTACTACATTTCTTTAGCATCCGCATACCATATAACATAGCTGCGGTTAAGAGTAGTTGTAGTCATTATGTGATCGATACATGGGTACTTGTGTCCCGGTATAAGTAAGTGCTTCGTAGTCCTCTGCTTGTGTTATTTATTTACCAGAAACCCGAAAATTTAAAAAAAGCGGTAGTGCATTTTGATTGAGAAATATGTAAATGTTGTACGGTTAGACACAAGGGATGATGATGATTATGAAGTTGAAAGCGTTTAGAAAAATCAGTGTCCGAATATTCCAACCCTTTTTAACACTTTCGAGGTCCAACTCCCCATCGGCCTGGCCTGACCCATATCCTTCCTACCTTTATATGTATGTATGTATGTCTGTCTTTCCAGAGTGATTGCTTTTGGTTTGTCCTCTGCTTCCGCTGTCCCTTTTGCCGCCGTTAGCTGTCCGTCCACTGTATGCATAAATTAGCGAGCAGCGACCCTCGGCGGTATGATCGCTGATACACCGTTGCCGTTACCGTTACTTACTGGAGCCATCTGGTACATCGTTGAGAGTCCCCTCTTAAACCCGATACAGCCTGCGTAATGGATTTTCGAAGGGGGTTAGGAGAGCGCTGAGCGACTGGACCGATATGGGGCTCAGACCGGGAACTAACCCTTTCCAGGGGTTGTTTTTGCGCTTGCGCCTGCGTGACCCTGTGGTCATGTCCTATGGATGGCGAGTAATCGGTTCGCATTTGCCAGCTAGCTTACATCTGCTGCCAACGGTAGTATTTTCTATAAATATAAATATTTTGTCCAACAGTAGCAGGATACTTGACTAGTTCTTCAACTGATCTAGTGCCCCAAGTCCTTTTCGCTCCACAACGATTTAAATACTACTCAGGACGATATATTTTAATCGCCTTGGGCTCCTCTCACTTCTCCCATCCCTCCGAATGAATGAATGTCGTGGCAGCAGATGTATGTAGCTTCCTGATGCAGAGACAGATACAAGATTCAGATACATTCGCGTGTCTCTCGTCCATTTCCTAAAAAGGGAATTCGGCTGTGATCGAGAGAGCGAGACAGACGGAATGTTGCAAAAATATAGTCAATAGCTTTGTTAGCTCCAGTCTTACTAGTCTTTGAGTTTTCGCAGAGTCAACGGAAGGATGTGCGTCCGGCAAAAAGTTATTATACCCCCAAGTACCGGGTATGAAAATGCCTTAAGAGGTTACCTCACATCGCTGAATAAATTTATGCTTTTTTATTCGCCTCTTCCTGTGCTGAACCATCTGTTTTTCTGACCGCAAATCGTGGTCGCGGTTCCAGACATCCAAAGAAGCCGTTACATCTTATATGTTTCCAACACGTAGTGCAGTTGCATCAGCCTTTAGCAGATGCTTTAAGTTAATGTAACCAATAGCAAATTTCGCTAAAGGAGTGTCTGCACCCCGCACTACTTAATCAGAGTACAAGTATTCCCAAGAATATATTTTTCTAAATAAATAGGACTTGGGATTATGATTACCCAAGACGTCTCCTAATATGCTCAATACATATTTTAAAATGTAATAAAATATTTCGAGTGAGTGAGTTTATATAATAACCAGTGAACGAGGGGTGATGGAGTGCGCGCAATGCATTTATTAATTTATAAGTATTAACTTGGTGCATGCGGAATACACATAGTGTGCTGCTTGTCCACAATCACAGTACATGCCAATATCGAGCGTGTGTGAATGCACATACGCATGTTTACTTATATATTCGCATAATGTGCACCTATAAACATCTATGTACATAGTTGGATATATTAATGCGCCCCAAAAGGATATAATTATTGAGGTTGGCTTATATGGCTCCACCTGAAAATCACATATTTCGTAAAGCTCGATTTTATGATATACTTGAATATGATGCACATAGCACTTAATATTAGTATTTATGATATAAATATAATATAATTATTAACCTTTGCAGCTATACCATACGCGGATATGGAGCATCTAATATTTTATCGATCGTTTTCCAAATCATTTTACCAAATAGTAAACAATAATACATACATATGCATATACTTATTGCCATTGAACACATATACACATTCACACAGAGTGAATGGAATGTGCAAATGCATTTAGCATGCATAAATAATTGCCAAGTGCAGAGTGACTGGAGCCGTATACAGCTAAGTGTGCTTACATTATGTTCCTCTGTACATGAATATAGCTTATATTGGCACACCTGTACATACTAGGTGAGCGGGCGCTCTTTTTTGTTTTGTGTGTGAGGAAATATGCATATATTAGGGATAATTGTATCTCTGCGATTTGGATTAAATTTAAAACGTATACTTATTTTTGGAAACACCAAAACACCTCTACTCTAATGTCGCGTATCAAACGTTTTCAAGGGATCTACGCATATTCACTTCATCCACTGGAACTGATAATGACACTCTGCAGCGATTCTACTGAATTGTATAGCATTAGTGAATGAATAAATACACGTCCCAGGTATTCTGTATTAGCTCCCATTAAGCAGAATCGTAATAAACGATTTGCCTATGGGTGCACAGTGGATAATCAATACTTTGGGCATATGATGACAATTCCATCCGGTCATTTACACAGAAAAGTACATGCATGCACTGCCCATCCTTCGGTTTATTGAAAATATGCCTGCGTATGATTCTTACGGGTAAAGCATATACCATTTATGGACAGGAACATACATACATATGTACATATGTGTCTGCACACAAGCTGCTCTTTTGAACTGGTCACAAACATACGCGCTATAATTACCCAGGCATATATGTACATACTACTTGAGCAATTATGTATGCGCCTATATTGTATGTACTTACATATATGCCTATATTTATTTAATTATGTATGTATATGTGAAAGCCCTTTTAACAGTCAACGAAACAAATCGCTTCTATAACTGACAATGAATTAAAGGCGAACAGAATCATATCTTAAAAATTAAGGAGTAAATATGTATATATGTATGTACATATATATAAGTTTTACTGCAATTCTAGAACGTCGCTTCGTAATTTTAAAACGAAATGACCACCAGTGCTTTTTTTCCTAAAAAATTTTATATTGTTCTTAATTTAATTAATTAATTATTAATTTATTTATTTATTATATTATCCTAGCGCAGCAAGTTTACACTTATAATTGTAGCGCTAGTCACAAAGATTTTGAAATAGTATATACTTAATTTTAACACATATGAACTTATATCTATAACGTATTACTACATGTCTTCTAGTTAATAATTGTTTTATTCTTACATTACATTTTACTTTAAATATTCTTTTATTTGAGATTTAAACTGAGTTGCGGCCCTAATTGTCTTATATCTATGTGGCAGATTGTTCCACAGACGGATAGCATTAGTAAAGAATTGCCTATTTGAGCACAGCGAATTATATCTTGGGCATATATAATTATTCGTTCTAGTTGAGGTAGCAGATTTGAGTTTGTCAAACAAGTATGTTGGTTCTTGGGATATCACAATTTTGTGGAAATATAATAGAGTCCTATAGCGAATCCACGA
>VNJY01003311.1:0-53684 GCA_008042715.1 Drosophila bocki
TATATATATATATATATTTAAAGTGATTTTGGAATGAAAATCATTTAAAAGGGGATTAAGGTGAAAATTTAGGTTGGACAGGTTATGCAAATGAATATTGGTAACTTGTATTAAATTTTATAAATAAATATTTATATATATTATATTATTATATATATTATATTTATATATGTATATATATTATATTTATATATATTATTTTTTTATTTTAATATAAATTATTAAAGTTCTTGAACTATTTTTTTAGCCTCCTAAAACTTAGCTTTATAAAATTAAACCACTTTAAGCAATAAATTTAATATAAACACCCATTTAAAGACTAATTTTAAAGACCAAACACAATCAATAATTAACAAATTCCCAATAAAGAGAAAAGTGTTTGCTTATCTAATATTAATGCCTGTAAATACCTTTAAATATTCAAGAAACCCTTGTAGACAAACACACACTCCCACCCATCCCATCCACATCCACACTTAACTGATCCCTGGGGAGGTGTGGCCAGCAGTTTCGCAATCAATCAATTCCCAGTGCTCGCAATTCAATCGAGCCCGATATTTCCATTTGAAAATTTCAGCTGCTCAGTGAGTCGAGGACGAGGAGGCTCTTTCCACTTGATTGCTCTCTCCGCAATCCACAATCAATTTGTTAGGCAACCAGCAGATATACCCAGGCCCTCCGCCACTCACGCAAATTATTTAATTATTTATGCAAATAAATAACTTTATATAGCACTTAATTTTTTATATATTTTTTTGCTGCCGCCACGTGTGCAACGTGCCAAAGTGAGGAAAAAAAGATTTTTACGCCAACTAAAGGTGTCAAATGGACTTAATTCATATTATCATTTTCCGAGCACACACACTCATTTTTTTTCTGTGTCTGTGACATTTATTATTTATTAGGTGCACTTAAATATTTTATGCACACATTCTGTTAGTTTTTTCATAATTTATAAATTGGTCAATTGTGCGTGAGGGCTTAAAGAGAGTGTTTTTGCGTAAGGGGGATTATGTGAGTCTGCCCACCTGACAATCAATTGTCGCGCTCATTGCCCCACTGTGCGTTGAGAGGCATAATGAAGTTGATGCGCCATTGTTCCACACGCCTGTCAATAAAGTGTCAATAATTTATAAAGCAAACAGAAGTTGTCCCTGGCATAATGCCATATAAACAGGGCCCACGACCGGGAACCCGGCTCAAAATGAAAAAGTATCGCTTCTAAATGCAAATATTTGCCAACTGTATTCGCGACTCGCTCGGTGTTTATTTAAAATTTATTAAAAAACAAGCCAACAAATGTTTACATCCACCGAAGAGAGGGGGAGAGAGAGAGGTAGGTGTATATTATATGATTGCAATGCATGTTGACATACTTATAGCTCATCAATGTCTGTCTGTCTGTCTGTCTGATGATGGGATTGATTCAATTCAGATCGAGGGTTTGTTTGCAAAGAAGCGTGTGCTGCGTGTAAACACTGGCAATTTAAATAATTAATCCATAAATATTGTATATATTTAAAGCGAGTGAATTCAAGACACTCCTGGCCAGGTATTTGAATAATTCAATTCAATTGTAATTACGATATCTTGAGTAATTAAGCAATGGACACACACACAGTTGATGTATTTCTTGCTAGGTGTTGGTAAATTATTAAATAAGTGTTGTGAACAACAATTTTGTAGATGAAAATTTCTAAGCAATTTAATTTGGTTTACTGGGCTGTGGTTGCCAAATGCTTAGTAGCTTAGCTGGAGAATTTCGTGTCCTGGAAATTAATAGTGGTTTAAGTGAGATGGAATTCAGTTTAAGATAGCTTAGTGAGGGAAACTAAGACTTAGGTAGGGGGGTTTATATATAAAAGAGGGAAAACTGAGGTATATTTTGGGGTTTTCTAGCTAAGATAAGTTGGTTTATGAAGTAATTGATTTTAAATAGTATAAATTAGTATATAAAATAGTTAAATTACATTTATATTTATTAGAATTGTTAACTTTCTAAATTTCCTTAACAAACGCTCTCACCAACTTTCCCTTAAACTCTCTCCAAAGTTCCCTAAAGCTAACCTAATCCCAAATATTCAATAATAAACCACAAATCGCACACAAATGGCCCCCCCTGAAAGGCACTCCTCAAAGGACTCTGGTAAGCGGAAATCTGCCAAACCAAGAGTACCGCAAAGTGGGCGCCGGGAAAAGTGTTGTAAAGCGCAGCGAGGCGCAAGACTCATGCGACTGATTAAAAACGCGCGCGCCTTCTAAAACTGTCAAAGAGCCTTTGGCGCGGATTTTATGATGAGAAAAACTTTTGAAGCGAAAGTGCGAACGCGCTGGCGCGATGCCTGTCATCGTTGCAGGTCCTGAGAAATTAAAAGGGGGAAGTCCCAGCCCTAAAAGGAAGTGCCAACAAGAGGGTAAGGGAAACACTCCACCAAAGCCAGGTGCAAGTGCACGAGGTCTCCATGTTGACGCAGTAACCGCTGCATTTTGTCCTTTGTAATTAAAGTTTAGAGCTGAGGGAAGAGATTATGAGTTGTCGAAGGAGAGTGGCAGCCAAGGTGCCATGGAGACAATCCAGAAATCCCCCGTGGGCAGGATCCTAGAACAGTCAACAGCAGACAGCAAACAAGGCAGCGAAGGCCTTTTCTCTAATTCGCAGCTAAAGACACAACAATAAAAAATGAATAAAAGATGGAACTAGACTTTCAATACTCTTTAAAAAATATTTTAAAATATTTTAATTTATTAGAAACAAATCAAGATGTGTTTTATTATTTATAAAAAGCTTGACAATGATATTCCTACTCGGGAAATATTTTCAAGTAAATATAAAAAAAAAAAAAATTATTTACAAACCTGAAAATATTGCAAACCTTCTCTAATTTCTATTTAAAATAGTTTTTACATTTACCACCTCAAATAAAATACCTAAACATCCCTAAACCCTCCCCCGAAAGGGTATAACAATTAGAGATACCCGCAGGACCTTAAATCCACATGTATGCCATGCCAAAAGTGCCACTCGAGTGGCGGCGTCTGAGGGAAGACAACAATAGAGGCGAGAGTCGAGAATGAAAATTGTGAGAATTGTGTGGCGAAAATGCTTGATAAAAAATGAGAGATGAGCAAAAGGAAAATGCAAGGAAAACCTGGTGGAAAGAGCAGCCAGCCAGTGTCTTATATTTTTAGTTATGGCAAGGAGCATCCGTCTGAGCCCCAGGGCCAAAAACTGTCGAGTGTCGAGAGAGCGTGGAGAGGACACGGCTCAGCGACTCGAAACAAAAGTGCAACTGGGCTTCAGCTGCCTCCTCGGAAAACCCAAAGAAGTTGCCGCAGATTTAGCATTCAACTTACAAGCGAAGGACAATTGCTGCGAAGGACTAAGGACAAACTGTTGCCGCACGCTGCTCATTCTAATTGAAAGCAGAAACATAACAACAGGAAGGGTGAGGAAAGGCGAGGAAAAGCGAGGGAAAGAGGAAAAACTAAGCGCTGCAATTTGCACAAAAAGAAATTATGCACAGGGCCGACCGGATGGTAGACAAATCTGTGCTGCAGATGTAGCAAAGGATCTGCTGCAAAGAAGGTCCTTGGAGGGAGAGATGGCCACTCAGAGATACCCTGGAAATGAAAAGGTGCCGTGGAAAGCAATTAACAGAAAGGAAAAACAATTAGACAGTTGGGGAAAATGATAAGAAAGGTAGTCACAGGTCAGAAGTTAATAGGTAAGGCAATCAAGGATGTAGCAGATTTCAGTGGAAAGGAAGCTGCATAAATAAAGTAAACAATCTGAGTAATCAGAGATTTATTGGGAATTGTAATAGAGCTGGTAAATATTTTTAAACTTTTTATTTTGATTTTAAAAATCAGAAATACCTTTCTGCATAGAAAAAACGCAGAATCTCAAGAAAAAGGATAATCAGCTCCTGAAACAGTGTGAAATATCCCTAGGAAACCCGTCCTGGTCACCTTCTTAGCTCCAAAAAGCAGAAAAGTCCTGCAAAAGTGCGAAATTGTAATAAAAAATGCAATGCCATGTGGCAGAGGAAAGGCCAGAGCCAAGCTGCAAGATCCTTCCACAAACCTTGAGGCGACTTTGCCACAGCTAAGGTTAAGGGGAACTCCCCCTCAGTACACCCCCCTGCCCCTGCCCCACACTTCAATGGAGTTGCTTAAATCTAATTTGGGTTGGCTCCTTACTCCTGCGTCTTTTTTGCCTTTTGTGGCATTAGCTTGCCCGGCACGTGTTTAAGAAATTATCCTTTCCAGCAAAAAAAAGTAAAGAAGGAAAATTTCAATTGCTGGAAGTTTCCTTGGCGCGCTGCTCTGACTTTTCTTTCTCATTTAATTCTTTTTTCCGGCTCCTGCTCCTGCTGCTGCTGCATTTATGAAAAATTCATAAAGGATAATGAGCGACAAGAGCGTGTCAACGAAGAGAGCAAAAGAAGGGAGAGGTGTTCGGGCCAAAACGTTTTGCCGCGCCAGCGAGCAGGCAAAACGGTGTGAAGCAAGGACATGCAGGAAACTCTCTGCACTGGACATCCTGCCAGGAAAAAAAGGAAGAATTTCACTCCTGTTGCATCTGGCGCTAATTAAAATCCCGACAAGCCAGGCTCTGATGGGTTGCCATGACAGGTAAGCTGGTGCTGCGGACGAAGCGTAATGGAGTCAAAGGTGTTAGATAAGTAGCTGGCGCACAAAATATATACCTGGATATATATTTATATTAGGGCAGCTGGGGAAGGGTAGCCTTACAGTGGCGGCCACTGCAGTTGACAAGTGGAGCAAACAAACACGGAAAACAAAAGACAAGCCACCCGCATTCCACTCTTTTTGACTTTAACTTTTGCCTTAGGCTGACACGCGGAAAAGAGGAGAGCATAGAATGAGGGCCTACAAAGGGGACATATTCCCCATTTAGTTATTGGGTTAATAAAACAAAAGTGCGGGGCACAAAACAAAAACACAAAACATAGCTCACCTAGTTGTAAGTCACACTGCAGTTGCACTTGGAAAAAGGGGGGAAAACACGTAAAATTTGGGGAAAAATATATATATATAAATATTCAATATATATTTTTTTTATATATATTTAAATATTCTACAAATTTTTATAAAATAATGTTCTAAAAAACATTTTTTAATCCAAATTATCATTTAAACAAATTATTTACAGAGTATTTCAAAGAAATACACAGTGCGTATACGCAATATTGCAAAAATATAGCTTTTGTACAAAAAACAGAGCCTTTTGAATAAAAAACAATTGGATATTATTATCGTAAAACATAGACAAATTCCATCTACATTTTTCTTTCTCTAAAATCTCTTCTTTCATTCAGTTTCACGGGGCGTATACGCTATATTCGAAAAAGGTAACTCTTATAAAAAAGAAAGTCTTCAAAAAATATTACAAAAAAAAAACATTAATATTATCTAACAATAAACAAGTTTTACGAAATTTTCTTAGTGTCTACAAGTATTTTTTCATTCAGCTTCATGGGGCGTATGCGCAATATTTGTATGTGGATTAACAAGCCACCGCCGCTAAAGAGCAGCATATATGAGGGTGAGAAGCGAGTAGCGTAGAGGGAGTGCGTAACTAAGACAAGTGTACAGTTGACAGTTGACAGTGGGTGGAAAATTGGGTGGGGTGTGGTGGGAAATACCTGACACAGAAATGGAAACGGACAAAGAACGGATAAAGAGTGGACAAAGGTAACCAAGGTGCTGCAACTCGCTTCTGCGGAAATTCCAAATTCTTTGCTCTTGGCTGGCTGTTGTTTTTTTGTTCCTAGCTTTCCTTTTCGCTTTGGCAATAGTTTTCCACATAATTTATGTTCTCTGTTCAGTAAAAGTTGTGCGATATGTGTTTGTGAGTGTCTGTGTGAGCTATATAAATGCGAGCAGCTCGTGTTATCTCTATGTATGTGTAGGTGGTACAGTCAGCATGCGTTGGCGTTGGCTTTAGCTTTGGCTTTTTCCCTTGAAGGGAATAAAAACCACTGTATGAATACTTCTCTTTATATAACTTGTTGGTTTTCCATTTAGTAAGCCACAGAAATTAGTTGGCAAGTAAAGGAAATATGTTTAATTAGAAGGGAATATTTTTTATGTTTTCATTTTATGTAGAAAGAGTTTATTTTTCTCTTTAATTAATTTTAATTTAAATTCTCAAATGTATTTACTTTTTTATTTCTGCTTTGTATTCTCTAACATAACTTGCTCTACTTTACACAATTTATTTATTTGTTGCTTGGCCTTAATTTATGCATTATTTTCATTCCTCTCGAGCTTGTAGAACTTCCCCTCTGGGGTCAGTTCACTCTGCACTTTAATCATCAGCCCTGAGGGAAACTGTATATATCCCAGGGCTTGTCTCAAGGCATTTCCCAGATTCATGTATCTAATTGATTTGGCTTTCCACAGGTAGAGAGAGGTAGGGGGAGAGAGAGAGACTGAAATGCCAGAGGCTGCCATAATAGCTCGAGTGCTTCCAGCACTTGGCATATCCTTCATCAGCATCCTTGGCTGGTGCAATCAAAGCGAGATGTCTGATGGCTGCGACAACTTAAATGATTCAACACCTTGAGCTGGGCCATATGATAAGATCCGCTGGGGGAGAGCATGGACATATCAATCAGGGGGGAGTCATTGTCATCGTAGCTTTCTCTGTCCCTGTCTCTCTGTGGATGCGTGAGAAAAATTGCGTTGCATTATTTACATGTGCGCGGGAGCGCCTGAAAGCATGCTTTAATTTATTTTAATTCATTCCCTCGCCACGCCCCAACTTCTCCTTCTCGCCTCTCATCGAGTTGTCGACGTCGTCGTCGTCGTTGTCGTCGTCACAGAGTGATATGTAAATATGCAGTTACGCGCTTACTTTGTCGTGCAATTACAGTAAACCAAGCATATACACTACACCACACAGAGGCAGCTCCAGTTCCAGCCACCACCCACATCTCCATTTCCTTTCTCTGTCCTCGAAGCAAACACGAGGGAAATTCTTTTGCTAATGCCAAACACATCCGTTCTTTATTTGATACCCTTGATGATGGGGTAACATAAATTTAAGGGAAATTATGAGAGGAGAGCACTAAGTCCGCTCCTTGTCTGGTGGGAAGAAGCAGGAAATAATAACATAAAAAATATAGACAACTCTTGAAGGTTTCTATATAAATTATCCTTTTGAGAGATTTTCTACTATTCTTTTTAAAATTAAAAGCTAGTTCCTAGACAAATCCCTATAATAAATCTACACCAGATGAGCATCCCCTAGTCGTTATTACTCACTACTAATGCCATTCCCCATTTTCACAAGTATTAATGTCGTTCGGCGACACAAAAACGAGATGAGAATCTTTGAGATGTCGCTGGCTTATTAGCCAGGCACTTTCACATGGCTTCACACACCTGTGTAATGCTCCGAGCTCCTGTAATTCCCCGATGTCTGGGAAGCAGTTTCCCAGCCCGCTGATTGACTTCCGCCCACCACCTGCCGTCGCCGCACCTCCTCCTTAGAGAGTCCTAATCGATTTTACACCCAAAGGACATTTTGCTGTGATTGTGTCTGCGGTTTCTTCGCTGCCTTTGATTCCTGCCATTTCTTTCTTGATTTTTTTCTAGGTATATATTTTTATTTTTTTGTTGTACTTGCTTAAGCGTCTGTGTAAAAAGTCGTTCACATTCCTAGGGTTTGCCTTTGCGGTGTTTTCAGCTTCAATTAGATATGCGTATGCTGTTTGTTTTTAGGACTTTGCCACGTTTTTATTGCCAGACGTGCTCTGAGTACCTCGTCGTCGTCGTCTTCAGGTGGAATCTTATAAATTTTGGAATAACTTTCATAACTTATGGTGGAGAGGCAGCAGCAACCACCTCAATGCAACTAATGCCATTGTCTTGTCACACATGTCGGCTGCTGTCTGCGTTTGCTATTTGAGTTTTTCAGTCCCTCTCTCTTTCTCTGCCATAAAGCTTTCCCACCCCGTTTTCCTCTTTTTTAACCAGTGGAAAATCGTAGAAAGTCGAGGGGGAGTTATATCTCCGTTTCTCGTAATGTGGTTTAGTGCTCGGTTGACATGTTTGTACGGCATGGACTTATGGCTGAAGGTACACAAGAGAACTCGTGTCTCCAGTCTCCTCTGTGTGTGGGCTGCTGCTGATGCCACGGTTGGGTTCTCTCATCTCCAAGCAAATAGAAATTTGTCTAAATTGGTTGGCTAAGCTCAACTCCAAGAGGGGGAAGAGTGAAAAGCAAAGGCTTTAAAGCATCAACTAGCTGTGGGCTGTACTTTAAATCAGTTTAATTTTAAATTGTTCACCGAAAAAACAAGGGAACTCTAATGACCCACATAGATAAGCAGAAAATAATGTCATAGCTTCTATTTATCATTTTCAATTCATTTAAATTCCATAATTTAATAATTTGCTTTGGGTTGAAAGTAAAACATGATTTAAGTGAGTTTAGTATGCATTAATCTAGGAAATTTATTTGCCAAATATATCATAAAATTGGTTCATTTAATATAGAGCCCCGAAGCTGTGTAAATTATAATTTAAAGAATATTTTAGGGCAAAAAGAGAGACTCATATATAAAAGAGATAAATTAATGTAGGCTATTTATGTGACAATTATTTGGTTTTCCGATAGAAAAGTAATTTTATAAATTTAAATTAAATAGCTTTAAATACTTAAAGATTTTTTTAGGACAAAGAGAGAGACTAATATATAAGAGATTAATAAATCTAGGCTATTTTAGTGACAATTATTTGATGTTTTATATTTTTAAAATTAAAATAAAAAAGCTTTAAATATTTAATATTAAATTAATGATTAATGTCACCTTTATTTCCATTTTCCCCTGCTTAAAACATACTCTTTTCCTACATAATCTACGTTAACATGTAAAAGAGCCTGTCTTAACAGCTTTGTACAAACGCATGTTTTCCCGGTAACCCTCTCTGCGGAAAAACTTTTGAATTTCCTTTTAAAGTTTACAAGGAGACTTTTTGCCGGCTGTCAGAAGCAGGAATCCAGAAGCCCGGACTCGTTGACACTCACCTTTGGCCCCCGGAATGTGGGTAAAAATTTGTTTAAGCTTTGCTTTTCCAACGATTCTTTGGCTTGTTTTGCTTGATTTTTTAATGATTTGTATGTTTGCCAGCCGCTGCCTGAGCCACAGGCGGTTTGTTTGTTTGTTTGTTTGTCTGTTTGCAGTGTGTTTGAGCAAATTTGCTCGCCAACTCACTTTCATGTTTAATTAAAAGATAACACACACACAGACACACACGTGTGTGTGTGTTGGCCATGATATGACAAGTCTTAAAGCATTTGCATCGTTTATCGGGGAAAACTTGTGCAACGCCAACCGCCCCTGCTTTTGGATTTGGAAAATTTATGCAATTTGAGTTTGTGTCCTGTGTGCCGAGGTGTGTGCAATGTGCCGGAAAATATATTTCCCAAACTCTCACGAAACTTATCTGCTTTTAGGAGCTGTAGGAGGAGGAGGAGGAGGTGCCATGGCTACGTGCCGCTTATCGTCATTATAATTGAAAGCTTTAAAAATTTATGGCCAACTTTTCGGCTATTTAGCATATCAAATCGTAAAATGCGAATGGCAAGAGTTTGAGTTGGAGTTCGCGGGAAAAACTGGCCAGGCACGCAAATAATTATATTCCGGCAATGGCAAAGGCAAATAAAAAACAATTTCAATTGGCTTTTACGACGCGTAATTTGGTTTATTTACGAAGTCTGCAAAAAAAAATATATACTTGGTGAGTTGTAAAAGTTTTGATTTAGAAAAAATAAATTTTAATTATCATTTTTATATTTTATAATACATATAAAATATTTTAAAATTAAAAATACAGGTGTATAAATATTTGGAAATATTTTTAAAAGGAAAGAAATATTGTTAACAATTTTTAAAACTAAAAAATTGTTATATATTCATTTATTTATATCATTCTTAAATTTTTTGAATTCAATAAATTTATTTTCAAGATTTTAAATAATTATATTGTAATTTTCAAGTATTTTTATAATATTTTGTATATAATTTCTTATAAATAAATTAATTATATAAAATATATTCAGACCTTAGGGGTCTATATAGTTATATATTTCTATTTATATTTCGTTTTTATATTTTCCCCTAATTTTTTTATTTATTCAAACTCCCCCCTTTATTTTTTCGAGTGACCCCCTTTCGTATCACCTACACCGTCGGCCATCAATTAATGTCTCGTTTGCCATAAAAAACTTCTATAAAGTGATTGACTGTCCGGTTCGTAGGCCGAGTGGAGTGAAGTTGACTGACCCCTGACCCCCCGGAAGCCACCTCCTTTCTGGCCTAGCAAATGGCCCGATTGGCAAGTTGGCATGTTGAAATATTTAAAGCCGCTTAAACAAATTGTGGTCTGGTCATGCGGTGACTTCTCAGACAGTAAAACATTGGGTGGGAAATGTGGGTGGCGATTTCATTACGGTGGAAAATCAATAAGACTGGCCCAAGGGGGTGGGCCGGGAACCGCTTTCGTAATCTCCACATAAAACTCTCGTTCTCTCTGTCGTTAGGCGCATTAAATTACAAATTCCATTAAAATGATTATTAAAGCAAGTATTTGCTAATTAATTTACTTGCTACGCACAATGCCAGGACGCAATTAATAAATCCAAATGAGTAGCTACATTATAATCAGGACTCCACTTGGGGAGTCGACCAGGCGAGCTAAGAGCTCGGACTGCCGGGCACCCTGTAAAAGTCATTTCGCGGGAGGATTAAACATTTAAATGTTTTTATTGGGCGAAGCGAGTGATGGGGCGGCGTGAGGGAGGAGGCTCCCTGCAGGGGTCATTAAGCTGGCGTGGAGCTGGCAGGGGGTGGAGTATGTTAATTGCATTTGGGATTAAAGAATTATCCGGGTTTTAAGGCATCGAAAGATTTAAGGCTGAGGTTTACTACTAAAAAACTGAGAATTTATTGATCCTAAATAGGAGTAAACTGATTTTTTCTTCAAGAAAAGAGTATGTTTACTAAGATAATAATTATTTAAATTATTTAAAAAAAAAAAATATATATATATATAAATCTACTTAAATTACTAGAAAATATTAAAAAGTTAGAGAAAAACAAGAAATAATTTTTAAAAATTAATACATAATTTAAAAAATACTAAGCAATACAATTTAAAACATAAAAATGAAAGAATTCCACAAATTTACCCAAAAAAGTCCAGATTAATTCCAGCAGCCAAGTATTTTTAGAATTCCTTTTAACTTGAACCACTCAACCGACTCAATTGCTATGCAATTGCACTTGTATTCCGGCACAAACTGAACTCTCTCCTCATTGTGATAGAGTCGTAACAATCTACCCTTTGTTACCCCTCGGAAACACAATGAATTACAGCAGTGCCTCATGACCCCAGCGCTGGCTGTAGTTCTTATGAATAATAAAGCAAATAATCTGTCAGCGTCGCAGCCGCCTAACCGAAAACCAGAGGCCACCGTTACCAACGCCGCCGCCATCCGAAGCCAAACCCAAATCCGGAGTCAGAGACGGAGAAATGGTTAGAGCAAGAGAGGGAGCATAAGAGGGAGGGAAGCCACTACAGTTGGGGAATGTCAGTGAGAAATCCACAGCGACAAACGACTCAATTCGTGGGCGAAATTCGAGTACTCTCAGTCGGCGTTTGCTCTGTCTGACAAATCAAAAAGTGGGTTACACAAGAAGAAAAATAATAGTTGAAAATTATAAGGAAACTCAGAAATAAAATTGTAGATTTTATATAAAATATAACACATAAGATAAGCTAAGTATCGTTAAAAATGTAATATCATATCTTAATTATAAAAGGCTATACCTTTTTAATCCTTTTTCCCTTACCAAAGATTTAAAATTATTTTTAATCACACCTAAAAGTATGTTATGATTATTGTTTATTTAATAAACTAAAATCTCTAGATTTCCTCACTTTGATATCATATCAGAGTCCCACCAATTTGCGTAACTATTTTCTCTGTGCATGGAAATTGTTAGGGGAAAAGCGGAAAAGTGAGTCGTTGGGGGGCAAAAAAAAAGGGGAGAGTGGCGAGTCCAGTGCTAATAACACGAAATCCGATTTGAACGTTGGACCTGCGTGTGATAAAAGCAACAACATCACGCAGTCTGCGGTTGCCTTTTTCCGTTTCGTTTCGTTTCATTTTCATTTTCGTTTCGTTTGGTTTTTGGTCCTGAGCCGCCTGGCCCGTGCCACGCTGCGTATGCGTAACGTGCGTTTTAATGAAATATTGAATTTTATTGCCTGCGTGCCCAGGACGCGCTGTCAACAACTTTCGGCCAGGGTTTGGGCCTGGTCCAAACAAACAAAAAATCAAGCTGGCCCTGACTCGCCCGCTTCACAACTTGTCACTGCCTCGAGGGCTGAATTACACTGGGAATTATAATAGTTATTAGCCTTTTTTTTCTAATTAAGGGAATTCATTAGCTTTGCTTGTTTTTTTTTTTTAATTTAATTTTTGCTTTGAAGTTGTAAAACGAAATCAAGTATTTATTTCTTTATTTAATTATATATTTTACAAATATATTACATTATATTCATAACCAGCTTAATTCCATGTATTGAATACTAAAAAAATAGCCTGTTGCCCTCTTGTTTTATTTTTCTCCACAGTTTCAGTTATGCAAACAAAAGATGAATTACAACTCTTTGTTTGTGACATTACATATGCAATTATAATTTATTTATTCCGCCTTTTTCAATAGAAAATTAATGATATTGTTTATTTTTATATGAATATTTTTTTATTTCTATTTTTTTAATATTTCTTTCACTGTTTCACAGATCCCGTTACACTGCTTTCTCTACCTCCCTTATAACCTCTTAATTTGATTCGTTTTATTTGTTATGCAAAAACTTGAAGTATATTATTATTACCCATATACGCAGGCACACCCGCCCTCGTCCTTTATCCCTGGTAATTTTTTACTTTTCGTTGCGCCTGCCTAATAAAAGCAATTTATGAAGCCCAAAGCGCGGAAATGAATTGTTAACCGAATTTTTGTTCAACGCTTGTGGCAGGAGGAGATGATTTTGTCCATGATGTTGTTGATGAGTGGGCGACGGCGGTGCGTTGTCTTTTGTTTATGGTCACTCATCCTACTGCTCACTCATCCTTCTCCTGCTTCTCGGTGGCACACGTAAACGCCTTTTGCGGCATTGTGAAATTTCCCAGAGCGACCATAAAAATGAAAACCGCCAGAAGGGCCAGATAACAAGTGGCCAAGGTTGGTTGAGGGGTTGGGGAGGGTCTGAGAAATGAATACTCGGGGTAGTGAAAGTCAGTCAGGCGGGAAGAAGGATGCAAGGTGCATATGGCGTAGCTACCAATTAAGGGGGCTTACATCCCACGGAACACGGAAAGCGGGGGTAAAGGCTTTAAGTATATTCTCAAGTGGCGGAAAAAAGGCAAGCTGCTTTCAGTTTAAGGAGATTTATTTGTGCCAAGACGAGACTGATTGGCAGTTGTTGAAGTATTGCAGGGGATTTTTATTCAGAAAATACAAAAGAAAAGGTTTTTTATAAAATAATAATATGAAGAAAAATCTCAGGAAAAGGTCTTACATAATTTTTAACAGGTTCAAAATTATATAAAAATTTTCTTCATTCCAATTTAAATCTAAAAACCTAAACTTAAATATATTTAAAATCCCAAAGAGTTAAATATTTTTATCTTTAACTCTTTACAAAATCCCGATATTTAAAATCTCTGGAAGAGGTCATCAAAATAAATGCAAAATATAAAACGAAAAGTCCGAGCAAACCACAGCCGCCGCTGCCTCAGTCTGCCTTCATTAATGTTTTTTTTTTTCCACATTTTTTTCCACTTTTGTTTCTGTTTAATTGTGAGATAAAACTTACCGATAATGAGCAGCTTTATGGTCGACATGTTTGACTGTGCTGTGTTGCTGATGTATTTTTATTTTTTTCTCCTCTGTTTTTTCTGGGTTTCCTGGGGTTTTCCTTTATTTTCCGGGTGCTCTGCTGCTTGTCTGGCGTTTGCGGCAGCTGTTTGCCGGCCAATTGGTATTTACAGAAATATTAATCCGCCGAAAAGGAGGGCACAGTTTGACAGTCACAACACAAATTGCATTTTAATGTCGCAATGGCAATGCAATTTTGATGAAATGCAGCACGCCAACGATTATCCCGAGACCCATTTTATTGTTTTTATTTGTACGCTTTAATTTCTGAGTCTGAGAATTGATTTTCCGTTGATTTTTGGTAGGCTTTTTGAAATATTCAAGCACTTGAAGTGCAGCCAAGTGACGAGCAATGCCTGAGCACTGTAATTAAATGTTTCAATTAAATTAAATGCGACACACACATACACACACACTGACAAAGGAGATGGACTCATGCAAAATGCAGATGGAAGGCGCCTAGAAGTGGGCAATGAATATTTAAGGCCTCAGACATTTCAATTTGAGGCCCTGAAGAACGGAAGGGAGGCCAAGGCTAGCCAGGCCCAGACATTAAATTAACATATTTCCCAAATAATAATAACTTTCAGAGAGGGAGACAGATAGAGAGATGTAGAGAGAGAGAGAGAACGATGGATCCTGCAAATGGAATTGTGCGAGTCAGTTGGCTTTTCTACACATGTAAACGGCTGCTAATGTCTTATTCATGTTTGCAACTTATGAGCGGCCAGCATGTCAGTCAAACGGCCCGAAAATGGCCCATCGTTGCGTGCTCCCAACTTATTAGGTTCCACCTTCTATCTCTCACCTGGCCAAAGGGCCGGACTACCCATCCAAATGGTTAATGGGCCTACGACCCGGCCAAGCCCGGCCAATTGCTGGGCTATTTATTTAAAACCGAGCTAAGGGGGACACACACAAGCACAGGGAGGGAAAAGCGAGACGAGACCAATTGTTAATGGAAATCCTCGTCACTCACTCCCACTTAAATGCTGAGTAATTATTAGTTATTAATGAGGCCTGTTTATTTTTAGTTGGAAGCTTAGTTGTTAAACTGTGTTTTGCAAGTGAAAGGAATCTGGATTTTGTATTACAAAGAGTTCTACGAAGCCGAGATTTTAATTTTAAAATAAATATATTTACTATATAAACACGAAAAATATATATAAATGAAGTTTTCCTAGCTTTTACTATTATTGAAATATATTCTTAAATTTAGAAATTAATTTTGTTTAAGACAACAACAAGAAATTAGATTTGTTTAATAACTAGACTTCTTTTTGTGGAGTTTATTTTACTTAAAATAACTTTAAATTGTTTTAAAATTTAATTAAAATTTTGAATTCAAAATAAAACAAGCTAGAAATTATTTACACTATCTTCTAAGCTAAAAAATAAATTTTGAAAATTTTTTTACTGCTCTAAATTTAAGCTTTTTTTAAAAACTAAAATCTGCTAGCGTTTGTTTAAGTTAAATATTTCTAAGCTTGAATTTTTATTTAAAAAAATATTAATAAACCAATAAAACTATGTAAACTTTATGCACTCAATTAAAACTTTTTTAAATAAAACGTTTATCTGTTTAAATTTTATTATATTTATTTGTTTAAGTATTTATTTTCCTTTATATTTTATTTATAAATCATTTAGTCTACAATTATTCCAATCTAAATGCTATTAAACATGGCTAAGGCTTTTGAAATCGAAATATCAATTGTTTTCTTCACTTTCTCAACTATATACAATTTTATAGCCACAAAAAATGTTGAACAACTATCTCCTATCTTAATTGACTTTTACAAAACGCAGTCTTATCACTTGAATTTTCACTAACCGATTTAATAGACAATTTATTGGTCCTTCGAGTACAACTGCACACAAATTGCTCACTCAATTTACATATTTCATAATGTCACAAAGTCAGACGTCAATAAAAACCACACAAACACACACAAAACTTGAACACTTGTTGTGATTTTCTTTCTTTGAATTCACATCTCACTCAATCTCTGCATTAAGTTTAAGAAAGTTCAAGCTAAGCCATAACTCGGTCATAACTCACATAATTCGCTTATGCATTGGCCAAGCAAACTTTAAGCTAAACCACTTTCAACGACACATAAAAATACCAAGAGCCATAACAATGGCCGAGAAATAAGCACAAGAAAATTGTGAAATGCGCCTTTTCAGGACCCCAAAATCAGCTGTCACAGTGGAATAATAAAAATAATTTATTTGCATTTTATTTGCAGAGAGAAAACGAGAGCCTGGGAGTTTGGCTCTGACTTGGATTTGTATAGAGCAGCCTAGAAGCGGGGACCAAGGACCAAGGACAACAAGTTGCCGAGAAAAAGGACCACAAAAATATACAACAAATAAATAAAAAGAAGAGGAAATTATACGGATTTGACAGATGAGCGAAGGTAAGTGGAGCACAACTTTTGCAGCGGCTTTAAATTGAGCAGAAATTGTTTGTCACTGTTTGTTGGGTTGCCTAGTTTTTCCATTTTCTATTTTCTATTTCTATTTTTTTTTTTTTTTTTTGCGCTGCTTCCAGTTTGCGTATTTTGTTGCACTCTGTAGTTTTGGCCCAGTTTCTGGCTTTTGGCGGCATGAATATGCATGCGGCATAACATTGCGGGGCGGATTTCCACTCCGGGCCGGCGGCCGGGGGCAAGGTCAGGGGGTGTTGGTTCAGGAATGGGGTGGCAGAAATAACGGGGCAACAGTTGCACTTGAGTGCCATTTGTCGAAAAGAGTTGGGGCCCCGGCAATTTGCATAATTACAAACGCACAAGTGTAAGCGAAGCGCGGTTTCCGCCACTGCAACGCTGCTGCTTTTCCGCTTTTCCACACTCGCACTCACGTAGGGTTTCTTCGGTATGTGTTTTTTTTTTTTTATATTTATTTTCCTTATTTTTTTTCCTGGTCACCAGGTATTTGCCATTTCGGTTCCGTCCGGCTTTCCCGACTTTTCCGATTTTTCCGCTTTGCCGCCCGTTGCCGCAGAACGCTTCTTACCAACTAACTGCAATTTCGGTTTTGTTCTAGCTTAAGAACGAAGCCCGTGCCACGAAGTCTGTGCGATCCCCGACCCGAGTACAGTGAACTTCGGGTGTAGCGAACGAAACGGACGCAACTTCGCCTCCTTGTTGGTTGTTCAACATTTTGCCGAGGCGGCTGCGCTTGGAGAGAGTGAGAGAGCCTTTGGCAACATGTTGCCAAAGGAGAGCAAGTTCTGCAAGAGAGAGAGAGAAAAATGGAGAGTGAGAGCAAGTTTTCAGGACTATTGTGGTAGGTTAGGGACTCTAGGGAGATGTCCCCAAAACGAACAACGAATTGTCCTAGGCCTGATTTTTGAGCTCAAGTGGTTGAAATTGTTTTGAAAATATTTTCGAAAATTGCAAGGGATTTGAAATCGATTTAAATGGGTAGAAAAGTATGCTACAAAAAACGTTTACCTTTAAGAGAGTTCCTGGAAATTTATTTGCATACTTTTGGCCGGATATTTATAAGATTTTAGAGAAAGATCTAATTAAACAGCTTTTTTACAAAAATAGAAAATATTTTTATGCGCTCATATTTTAATTTAACCTTTTTAAAAAATTTTAAAATATAAAATTTTATATTTAAATTTTTGTTTTTATATATATTTACGTTTTTCTTATAATATTTTATATTTCTATGTGTTTCAAATTCAATTTTATATTATTTATTAGCTTTAAATTATATAGTTTTCTCATTTGTTAGGCAGAGATAATATTCTTTAAAAAATGGTATTTTTGTATTTATTTTTTCTCTGGAAACTATTTTTAATAAAACAAAGCTATGTACATATAATAGCTTTATACAAATACAGGCTGATCTTATTTCGAATGAAATCCTATCCTAACACATTTATATTTCTAAACTATTTATTGACCCACATAAAATATTATTTAAGAACTATTTATTAATTTAGCCTGATACGCTTGTTCCATTTATTTATTTTATAACCATACTCTCTGCATTTTGGTTTATTTATGTTTTGAGGTCAGCCGAAGCTGCTTGTTTATGAGCATAAACACCTCACGAAGACGAATGTCCACGAAATCTTGTTTTGGGGCCAAAATCGTGGGCACTCGGTTTTAGCCAAGTTTTTTGCCCCAATCCTGGCTAACTCTCCGAGAGAGAGTCTGTTTCAATTCCAGTAAGTTCCGCTCTCTCTCTCTCAGCAGGACTCTCGAAGGACCTTAAGCTTTCTCTCCGCTGGCAACATGTTGATTTACTGCACTTTCCCAGTGCATTCTTCGGCTCTTTGGGCTTCGGAAGAATCAACAGTTGGCCAAGAATGGTGCAGACAGCGAGTGCTATAGGCTCTTGATTTTATAATATTTTTTATTGGCAATATATAACTTTTAGATGGCGCTCACGTTTTGCTGAGCAATTCAACTATATATTTTTTAGGCCCCTCTGAATATTTCGTGCAATCAACAAAAGTGGCCACCATTTCAACTCCGCCCAGAAATTTGCGAGTAGTTTATGGCCCAGTCCCTCCACTTTGAATGTTGTGTCGTGGCGCATAAAAAATATTTGCAAACTGAACAGGAGAAAGAGAGTGCCACAAAGGTTGTGCCAACACCTCAGCTCACACACACACAGGGAGAGCAAGAGAGACACCCAAAAGTTGTTAAAAAGTCCAAATAAATTTGTTTGTCGCCTCCCCGAACTACCCCCTCTTTCCGAGGAAGTGGAGACGCCTCACAAATGTTTGACATAAATTTATGCGTTTTGTGTGTTGCCCACGAAAACTCCTCAACTTTGCTTGTAGATCAGGTTAGGTGCCACACATCCTGGGGGCAGGGCACTGGAAAATTGTGGGGGGTGGAAGGGGTGGATTTGAGGAAAGTGCAGACAGTCATGGTTGAGGCTGGCAAACTAAAGTGTGTTTCGAAATTGAGTTGTCATAAAAGCATTCAGCAGCAGTCGAAGTCGAAGTCGGGTGTTTGATGGGGTTACCGTGGGGATTTGAATGGAAAAACTATATAGAATTGAAATTGGAACTAAGAAAATATATTTATATAGGAATTTTTACATTTACAGGGAAATATAAATGTTAAATTAATACAAAATTAAATTAAATTAAAATGTCAAAAAGAGAAATTTAAAATTATGAAAAGTTATTAAAACTTATTGAAAATTTTTTAAACTTTTTAAAAACTATTAAAAATTAGTAACAATTATTAAAAATTATTTCAAAATATTTAAAAATATTAAAAATTATTAAGAATTATAAAAATATATTAAAAAAATATTAAAAATTCTTAAATTATTATATCTATATTATAATAGTATTATTATTAAATAGTAAAATATTGAAAATTATCAATAAATTTTAATAAAGAATTTAAAACATTTTTAATTATTTTATTCAATAAATTTCCCTCTAAAAATTTCTCCACTGTCCTTGAAATTTGCTTGTTGACAATCTTTTATTTCCATGCCCAAATGCCAACTGCCCTGGAGAAAGGGAACAACTACCACCTACGACGAACCAAACTCCCGTCCTGACTACAACTTTTTGGTCTAAACCCCACCCTCAATTCCTTCAATACTTTCACTATCCTGGCAATGGAAGAGTTGGGTGTGACAGAGTGCAAACTTTTTTCGATTTAAATAAAAAGCCAGCAATACGACAAGACTTTGAACTTTGATAGAGGTCTATAAAAAATATATACATATAAAAATATGTCAACAACGCCATTTGCCAAGGCTAAGGTGGTCAAAAGTGGGAACAAGTTATATGTATTTTTTGTCTAACATTTTTATGGCCTTGTATTTTTATAACAAAACAAGTTGCGGGAGAGAGATGGCTTTTAAGTTTCTTGAGTCATCAATTGGGAAATGTGTAGTTTATACATTTTATTGGGATAATTTATTATGAAATTTTATTAATAAAATTTGTTATACAATTTTTAGATTAAAGAATGGGTTTGTTAAATTGATTTTGAGTATTTTAAGGGACTCCTTTTCAGAAGAAAGGATATTTTATACAAAAAAAAGTTTCAATATAAATAAAATTAATCCTTTTAAGTAAATTTCTATAATATTTAAAACGAGTCTTGGTTCAAAAATAATATTATTATTTAAAAAATAATTCTGTAACACTTAATTTTTTTCATTTGGCTTGAAAAATAGTATATCAGTTTCCAGGCAAAACCTAGAAAATCTCTCCTTAAAAATTGTTTTTTTTATTTTCAATTTATTTTTTTATTACTGGGAACGCAGAAAATGTTACAGGAACTGCAGCTGCCGAACCGGCGGCGGTTTAAACATTTTTAATTAATTTACACACACCGACAGCAGCTGCTTCTGCTTGGCATGTGATGCACGTAAGATGCGCGGGCGTTCAGCTGCAGGAAACGATGGCACAGTAGGCTGGTGGCGTGGCAGCAGGCAAATAAAGCAACGGAGAGGAGTTGAGGATAAAATTAAAATTGTAGCGAAATACTTTTGGTTGCAGCTGCAACGCAGCAGCTACGCCGCAGCAACTACAGTTAATCAAATGTGAAATGACATGAGAATACAGCCAGTCGACAAAGGGGAGGTGGAAAAAGGCGGTGTAGTACATAAATCAGAGCAGCCACGCCCACTCTCAACCCCGGCGACCAATTCGCACTTAATTGCTTAAACAAAAACGACGCCTTTCGTCGTTCACCAACGACGCACTATTGAGCAATTATGCAGTGGGAAAAATTATAGGGGTGCCAAAAAAGGATGATATACTTTTTATGGGCTTTAATTCTTATAATCCTAAATGAAAAAATTAATTTTTTTATGACTTAAATAATTATTACTATTAAAAAATTACCAGAAACAAATTCTGAAACTCTGTTTCATTTTTAGAAATATTCGTAATCTAATAGTGCTTCTTTTTTTTCATTTTTTAAATTTATTGAAAGATATTTAATAAATATTAATCACTATTTTTTCTTTTTTGTGTAAAAATTGAACAAAACTTTTTGGTGGCAGCCCCTCTCCTGAGGGAAATGGTGGAAAAGAGATGGGAAAAGTGAACAGAAAACCAAACGGAACGTGGCAAATGTGTTAATATATTCACGGTGGAGGCATCATCAGCGTCGTCAACGTTTTGTGTTAGCCGTATAATTTATGCGCGTTTTAATTTCATTTGGTGCCTAACAAGTGCCACGCCCACCTCAGAAGCTCTGGGGGCCACCAGAAAAAGGAAGGCGAAATTAGAAGAATGGGAGTGGGATCTGGAGAAATATGTTATTTTGACACCTTCAAGGTTGCGCCCATTCTCAGACAACTTGAACTTCCGTCGATTGGCTCTCCTCGGGTCGACACTTTGGAGGGGCTGAAAGGGAACCTTGTTAGGGAATCAACGGAAAGGCAGGAATAATCAACCTGAAATTGGGAAACAAGTGAGAGTAGGAGATGGGAGTACTCTTTTATGTATAAAAAAGGCTAATAAATATATAATAAAAAATAATAAATATAATAAAATAAACAAAGTGAACTTTTTAACTTGGTTTTTAACGAGTTACTTGACATATTTATTATTATTTTTTATTCAAAATCATATAAATTTCCCATAATTACTGCTCTACCTAGAGTACTTAAAAAATATTTTATTTAAATGGTTGATTTATTGAGATAAATCTGGAAATTGTATGCCAAAGAATTTGTATACAAATATGAAATATTTTAAATCATATGGGAATAAATTTTAAAAAATATTTGGAAAGCTTTTTAGCTGTCTTAAGTTTAATATATTTATTATTTTCAAGATACTTAAAGAAGATAAAATATTTAAACACCCCCTAAACCCCTTTTTTCCACTCAAAAGCCTCTGTCCGCCCTAAATAGAGTATTTTCCTTTTCGCTTCTCCTGTCAAATATCACCTCAATTTGTTATCCTTAACACCAAATCCTTTTCGCATATTGTTTTGTTATTCTTGCACCCCCCGTTAACCATTATTCTGTCACTCCCCTCCGAAAAACCCAACGACCCCGCCTCTTTGTTTTGCCTCGAACGCATTTCAAAATTCACAATTCAAAACGTGTTAATTAGCAGGCGGCGAAAGGCATAAGAGGGCGGCCTTCGGAGGGAAGTTCCTTCTCCGCAAATGTGTTAATGACTGGCCCCAGCCACGCCCCCGCCTACTCCTACTCCTCTACTGGGCGACTTTAATTTCCGCGAGCCGCCTTCTTGAGTTTTGGATGTCAATAAAATTAGCATTTCCTTTTGTTTTTGTTTGTGTGTGTGTTTTGTTGTCGCACAAATTAAACTGTTTCGAGGGCGTGGCCACATTACGCAACTAAATATTCATGCGAATAAAATTCCCGAGGCCTCGTTGCCACAATTTTCCTTTATATTGATGCCTTGAGCGTCAAAAGGAAAACTCTTCTTCCCCATGGGAGCAGTCATAACTATCAAATTACCCAAGGATATGTTGTGTGTTTCGGCGCAAAAACCATAAAACCACCAAAAATTCAAGGGTTAAGTTTTAAATATTTCATTGTAATTAAGACGCGAAATTTCTCCCCAAGCGAAAGAGCAGGAAATTTTAGGGGCAGATGTTGAAGGGGAATAAAATTAATATAAAAGTGGAATAATTAGAAATTATTACATTAAACTTTAAATAAGAAATGGACTTTATATATATAAAAAATATTTTTTTAATTTCCCAAACAATTCTCCATTTAAAATTCTTATTTAAATCAAAATTTTCTTTACAAATTCATGCTTATCCCTAACCTTAATCAAGCCTATTTAACCTCCCACCAAAAGTTCCCCCTATTTAGCCTCTTAACCCCCATTTTAACCCCCACAAGAAGCCTTAGCCTTATCCACATTTTCCACAGTTGCATGGTGAAAATGCAAAAAAAAAAGAACAAAAACAGGCAAGAGAAAACTCCCTAACGAACATGCCTTTTGTTCCCTTCAGCTGATTTACAGCCACAAGTTTTGCTCTTCAGTCCTTAACCCCACCGTTGTTGGGCAGTTAACATTTGCTGGATGCGCCTCCTTAACACTTTGTTGCCGTTAATTATGCAACAGCCTTCGTCTGTTTGCAGTTTCCTCTGCTTTTCCTCGCAATATTCTTCTCGCTGCCATGTGCAGTCTCTGGCTGGAAACTAAATGAAAACTGTCAAATGAACCGCAATTGTAATTGTGTTCTCGCCGAGTTTACTCCTCACGGATTGTGTTTTGCCTTAAAACTCCGGCCAAAAACGAAATGATGTGTGCATGGCGAAAACTTTCACCTGTTAATGGAGGATGGAGACGACAAGTGCAACAAACTGCCAGCCACCAAGTCCCTGGCAAAATCCTTAGCCAAATCCCCAGGAAAGCCAAGCCAAGCCAACTGCTCTTTGTCGTTGTGAGCAGCACAACGACTGCGTTTTGTTTTTGGTCGAAAGTTTCTCGAAAAAATTGTTGAACAACTAAAACTTTAATTAAAAGTGGAAAATGTATTATTAAAACTAGAAATAAAGAGAGGAGAAGGTAAATGGATCAGCCGAAAGGATGTTAGTTGGTGAAGTGGGTGATACTCTAGAGGGGGATTAATAGGGGAAAAATTTAAATAAATACTTAAAATAGATAGTAAAATATAACATTTAATTTTATGGCTTAATAATATTTAATAATAATAATTAATGTTTTTTTTTTTTAAATTCAGAAATAATGGAAAAAACGCTAGGTGTCAGGCCAAACCTAAAAGATCCTTCTATTAGAAGTCTGTAAAAAAATAACTAAGCCTTATATTATTTAAAAAAAATATTTTCCATGATTATGATTCTTGAAATAAATATAAAATAAATTCTATGTTGCATAAAATTATAGCTAAATATTTAAAATTACATTTTAAAATTTTTCTTATAAAATATAGGTACAAACTGAAAAACATTTTATGACTTAACTGATTTATGAAAACTACGTATTTCCTATGATTTTATTATAGCTCAGCTTCATTAAACACTTTACACATTTCCTACAATTTTAATAAAGAATATTTACTTATTAAATAAAATCCCATCCAATTTATTGATAAACTTCAACCAGTAAACCTTTTTCCCGAAAAACCCCAAGTGACAAAAGTGAGGGCATCAAGTGTGGTGCCCCCCACTTTTTTCGGCAAGGAGACACATCTCTGCATGTGGAGATCCATTGCAGCGACATGCGAGAGAGGCAATTGCAATGTGCATTTATTCAACTGTAAATCAATAAATTTTAATTAAAATTGCAGCCATACGCAGTGACCCAACGACCCAATCAGCCGGGCCAATTGTCCTCTTTGCATGGGCCCTCCTCGCCGAAATAAATGAAACATCAAAATGCTGAAACACATGGGGTCTGGGCAGCAGCAGGCAGCATCAGCTTTTAACTAAAAATTGTCCGTGGCTAGGAAGCTCATAATGGGAATTTCCGTTGCCGCTAAGCGTCGCTCAGCATATAATTCGACATTTGACAAGGTCGCCCTCAGTTTTCCGCCCACCACCAATCCCTTGATAATTTCGTTATGCATTTCGATTTTGGCAATTGCCATTTGTGATTTGCAAACTGGGATTTTCGATTTGTAGATGGCGAATTGCGAATTGTGATTCGTGCGTGTGTGTTTGCCGTTTCGGTTGTTTCGCGGAACAATATTACGCATACGACATGTTGGCCATGACAACGGGGAAAGAATACCCCACCCACCAGGGCGTTGAAACAGCCATCAACGAAAATGCATATTTCCTTTTCCCACATTTTTGAGATTAATCTGCGTCAAATGAAACTTTATTACACGGAATGGGGCAATAGAAAATGGGAAATTAAAGGGTATTTTGTGATTTGAAATGTAGATTTTGGTCATTTTGAGTTGAGATTTTAGAAAATAAAACAAATTGCTATACATTCAAGGCATATTTTACTTAAGAAAATTTATAAAAAAAATTACTTTAATAGTTTTTTCATTTTTGTTGTAATCAAAGTCCTTCTCCAGGGTGACCATCTTTCAATATCTCAATATTGCTTTCCCTGAAAGTGATCAAATGCTAAATAAAATACCTATTATTCTCAGAATACCAAAAAATTACCTAAACATCTTAAAAGCCTTTAAAAATTGCACTACAATTCATATAAATAATGTAACACATTTTAAGTTCCCACTAAAAATGCCTTACAATTAATATAATATATTTTTTACTGCCATTTTCCTTGTCCTCTTTCTTATTTATGCATAATTTATCCACATATTATTGAGCTAATGAAGTGAGCGTGCATTTCATTTCTGATTTCAGATTATTCCAAAATTTATGCAAGAATGCGCCATCCAGCTGGGTTCTGTGAATCCCAGTCTCGTCCTCCGATTTCGCACTTTACCATAAATCTTGCCACGAATAGCGCTATAACATATACACACACACACCCTTGTAAAGGCAACAAATCATCCAAATGCAAGGAGGTTGCTTGAGGTGTTTCGATTGTGATTTGAGTGGCGATTGAGAATGTTGGTCGGGAGCTGAAATGGGTCTTTGATTGCGGGAACTTCAGTTGGAGGATGTTAAGTGGAAACTGTAGAGTTATGAGGAGGAACCTAAAAGTACTTGAAATTGTGGGTTTCTTGAAGGATTCAGTCTAAAACTTGGAAATTAATAGAGAAATTATGGGTTTAGTAGGGAATTTAAGGATGTACATCAAGCTATAAAAAACAAAAAACAAACAAACTATTAAATTAATTTTTTTGTTTTAATTTTCCAGGATTTCAATGATTTTCAGCAAGCAAGCATAATTTTATTATACTTAAATTAGTATTATTATTATATTTGTATTATATTTTTGATGAGTTTATTAATAATTAAGACATTTCTTTTTAATATAATAATTTTAAATTATTTTTAAATCTTAAAAAAAAAAACTTAAATGCATAAAATATTAGTCCTTTTTTTATTTACAACCATCAAAAATTCTTAATTTAATAGAAAACACGTTTGAAATAATAAATATTTGTTTATAATTACCTTTTTTCCCATAATTAAAAAAGAAACCTTTTCCTACACCCATCGAAAAAATCCCAATTTAATAGAAAAACTTTTGAAATAAAGGAATCCACAAAACCGAACTTACTTCAAGCACCCATCTCGCTTATGGAAAACCGTTACAAAATGCATAGCTGCTCATAACCAGTCAAACTTTTCCCCCTACAACACACACACACAAACACATGTGTGCATTTGTGTGACGAATTGTAATACAAATGAGCCCAAACACAGTTGAAGCCAAGTAAGCTCACCTCGGAGGCTCTTGCCACAATTCACCTTCCAACTCCCAACCACCCACCACCCATGGTTTTCCCTGTTTCCCGGCACGTCGTTTAGTGCAACAACTTAATTTGCATATCAGCGCGGCCAAATTGCACGCGGCATGCAATGATTGGCGAGCGGGGGATGAGGAGGAGGAGGAGGGGAAAATGTTAAAATGGGAAAATTGTTTTGCAGGCTGCGGAAAACTCATGCGCATGCAAAGGCGAACACACTTCATCAATTTGCCAATAAACTTGTGAGTACTTGGCGCAATAGTTGCCAACATTTCAATCAGGCCAAACACTCGTCTAGGGTTTTGATTTTTCCCACTGCCATTTTCCCCGGCTTTTCCACCCACCCACACTTGTGCGAACTTTTTGAGTCAGCGCAAAAATTTTATGCACATGGCATAAAATCGAAATCAAAGTTGTTGCTGATTTGGCGCAAAATTAACAGGCAAAGCAGGCGCTCTCTTAGCTGACAGCTAGCTCACTCTATGTCTCCGCCCCTACGATTTGCCAAGGACCTTCTTCGTCCTTTTCCTTCTTTTGAGGGCAATTAAAGCGAGGAACCATTGGTCTCTCGAGAAGGCCTCGCCGCTGCTCGCGCGTCTTGTCTCAAATTAAATTTGCATTTCAAATTCCGTTTTTGTTGACATCCGGCAGTTCCTTGGCGGGGTTTTTTCCGTGCGAAGCTTCGCAAATCAAAGCGTTTAGTTTAGACAGAAATCCAAGGACCAACACAGCACATAAACCAACAAAGCGGCCAGGAAAAATATCTGGGAAGAGAAAAGAAAAAGCCCAGGAACTCGAATGAGCAGGTGCCTGCCTGCATATAAATCAAAATAATTTCGTTTTGGGTGTTGTAATTTCACAAGGGGAGAACAGGGGGACCATACTGTGAAAAAAGTAGACTGAGTTGTAATAAAATAAAATTTAAAAAAGATATCTAAGTTAAGTTAATTTTTTGATATTTTTTTTAAGAGAAAAAAAATAATAAAAGGTAAAGAATATAAGAGAATTTTCTTAAATTAAAATGCTTAATAAAATTCCTAGGATCTTGACTTATTGGATGACCCGTCAGCTTTATTAATATTTTCCATTTTTTACAATCGTAATATATTTTTTATTTATTTAAAGTGTATGAAAATGGTTAGGAAAAATCCTGTAAAACAGTGGGTGTAGAGGGGCGAAATCATGAAAAGGACAAATGAAGTGAAATTTAAATGATTGCATACTCGGAGGCGTTTGTTGAACCACTTATTTTCACCTAATTGCACACTCGAGTGGACAGACGATGCTTTTTCCACTTGAGTGACCTGCCAGGGAGTTGGTCACTCCCCTGCACTCCACTCCTAATCCCAATCTCAATCCCAGTTCCCCCCCTTAAGTCACAAAATATTTGCCAAACATTTCGTGTCCAACATTTTATCCTTCCTTCCTTCCTTGAACCAATATTGGGGTGCGTGTGCCGACAGCCTTTGTGTGTAATTTGTGAGCATTTGTTGTGTGTGGGTGTGTGTGTTTGTGTGACAATAAGCGAAAAGCAATTATAAAGCGGCACAAGAAAGTGAAAGCCGGAAATTGCCCAGAGAGTGTCATAGGGAACGTGTGTCGGGGACAAGGACAAACACTCTCATGAGGACTCTGGAGTTAAGGCAGGACTACAAACCGCAGGCAGGCAGGCAGCTCATTAAAGGCACAAGTTTTTACTCCTTCATCCTTCGTCTTTCATTTTTTGTTTCTTTGGTTTAATTTTTCCCAGCGACAAACGAACAGAAACAAATTTCATGCAAATGGAAATGGAAAATGCAAATTAACAAGTTCCTTAATGGGACTTGTGGGCGCCACTGCAGCTCCTTCAGTGACTGTAAAACTGCGAAAAAAAACAGTCTTGAAAATTCTCAAAGTTTTCAATTAAAAGTTGGCAACAAATCTATGAAATCAGAGTGGTTTCTTAAGTGTGGTGATTTTGGAGATTATACCAATTTAATTATATATTTTTTAAAATATTTGTATTGGTGTTAAATTCGATATATATTTTCTGATAAAAATGTTCTTAAAATTTTACATTTTCCATTTCATCTTTACACCTCTATCACTCAAAATCACAAAAGCATTTTCTTTAAAATAACAATATTTTGGGAAAATAGTTTGGAAAAGTGTTCATGGCGCCGCCAAAAACACTTGCCAAATATGGTTACTTCCATGACATGTCGGCAAAAAAAGCAATGATTTCTTTTACGGGTAAACCATTTCTGCATCAACCAATTTCCTCACTCCATCCGATTTTCCACTTGCGAATTTTCCAACCCACCACTACAACCAACTCTTGTTACGCGTTCTCAGCCGCGCTGCATGTCATGACATGAGCAGGAAATGCGTTTTCTGACGCCGCCGCTAAAGATGGCTGAAAGAGAGGAACCGGAAAGGGGGATGGCAAGCGGTACACTAAGAAAAATTAACTATGTTTTGTATTATTATTATAATTTTTTTTTACTAATGCAATAAATATTACTAAAGCACTAGGATATTATCAAAAATAAAATTAAAAAATATTATATTATATTTTTTTCCTCAAGCTTTTCTATATAAATATATATATATTTCTTACACCTATTTTCTTCAAGTGTCTTTGCTCAGGGTGCGGGAATTTTCGACTAGCTGCTGTTCTTGGTTGCTCCTCTAGGTTTACGGTTACGGTTTTTTGGTTATGCCGTGTGCCCAGTTCCGTTTCTTGTGCACCAAGCGCAACTCCATAAATATTTAAATTCTGAAACCACCGCCAACCCTTTGAAGCCGCTTTTTTAGAACCCCTTTCTTGCACGGCGATGTCTTTGCCTTGTTGCTTGCCAGCTTATTTTTTGACATTTATCGATTCGACGACGATGGCTGCTGCCTCAGTTGCAGATCTCGACTCTGTTTCTGATTTTTATGCCGTCTATGACTTGAGACAGTGAGGTTTTACCTTGCCGGGACTTCGCTTGCAATTCGTGGCCTAAAATATGCATTAAAAGGAGCTAGATTCGAATGGGAAAATTCTTGGTGAAAAGATATTATGAATCCTCATTTTTAAAGGTCTGCTGCAGGTAGCAAAATATTGCAAATACAAGGAAAAACTTCCTTCAAATTAATGTTTTAGCAACCTAGAAATGTCTGAAATTCATTTGAAATTATGTGAATACTAAAATTTAAATAACACCCAACACCATAAACCCTTAACCTTCTTGTGAAAATGCTTTTGCAACTCAATTAACCATCCAAAAAAAGGCCTGCAGGCCTGTTAAGACACTGTCTAAATCGTTGAAATCAAAAATGTTGCCTTTGTTTGCTCAAGTGATTGAAATTGAGATGGACTCAGGGTAACCTAACCCTTTGGAATTATAATGTTTTCCTTGGCCATGTATTTAATATTTGCCAACGTTGCTCCTCCCTTAGGGCAGAAAATGTGTCTGCAAACTTTGCCTTATGCAAGGTGCAAATGTTTGCAAAATATTTACAAAACCATTGAAAATATGTGAAGAATTATTGAGGAATTTTTTCAAGGCAGACATTGGATTTTTGTAAGATAAATATTTGAGAAAATTAACTCCTAAGACAATGTCTGCAACAAATTGTTTTTGTTGATTAAAGTTCTAGAGTTTTAAGGAATTTAAAGCAGATGCAAATATTTACATTTCGGTTTATTAGATGTTTTTGTTGGAAAAATCAAAACAAAGTGAGAGAATGTGTGATTTTAAATTGAATAATTTTAAGGGGGTTAGAGAAAAGAATTAGAATGGTAAATAAGAATTAAAATTAAATAAATTATTATAAAGATAATGGTCAGTCAAAGTTTATAATTATAAATTCCAAAGTTTCACAATATTAATTAAACAAAAGAAAACTTTACCCCAAAATCTATGAATCATTCTCAAAATCCCTAAGCTTAAAAAATAGTTCCAAAGCTTTTTTACAAAATAAAGCTTTGCTAACAAAAAATCCAAATTAAATTTACCTGTTATCTATCGATAACTGTATATACACTTATCGATATTTCCTTCGGTTAATCCCCCAACAAGCAACCACTGCCTATGAGTAATTTAACAAAGCTTTTTGACAGTCATAAACCGCCGTTATTTGGTTGTTTTTTTATTTAGTCAGTCCCATGCGCAACATGTTCAGTTACCAGCAATAAGTCGAACCATTTGGACGTCTCTCTAGACCTTAACTAATCTTCTACATTAATAAATTAATAATAAACCACAATGCCACCACCGCATGATCATTGTGGCGGACCACCGCATCGCCGTGGACCGGTGATCAAGGTCCAGATTGCACCACCATGGCCTCGACGCCATCATCGTCCACCACCCCAGGTGGTGGTGGTACAGCAGCCACCGCCACCCCCGCCGCCAGTCATGGTGGTGCAACAGGCGCCGCCACCGCCATATTATCAGCAGCCACCACCACCACCGCCCGGTGGAAGTCACTACCACAATCCGCAATATTGAGGAGGTTATATATCAAATGATTTCCAATATTAAGAAGGAAGTTCTTCAGAAAGTTTGAGGAGGAACTACAACTAAAAGAGAATTTATTATAAACCTAGCATAAGAAAAGAATTAAATTCAAATCTTTATAAAAATCTAACAATAAATACAGTGGCAAAATATATAAAAAAGTGTTTATTTTAAAAGGAAATTAAGTTCAAGGCTTCATGAATGCTTATTTATGTATTTATATATTTTTTTTTCTATTTTAAAAGCTTTAAAAAATTATTATTTTAACTCTAAGCTTACAGATTCTTTTAATTCTTATAAATATTTTATGTTAAAGAAACCTTTTTCATAGAAATTCATTTAATTTTTCATATATAAAAATATAACAACCCTTTTCAAAGGAGACCCTTTAATTAAACAATATTACCTACTTCCTTATCACCCTCTTTTTTAATCAAAACACCTGTTGTATTAACTTTCGTGCCTCTCCAAATGAAATTCTCTCATTTTCTCTACAAAAACCTAGACCTTTTCCGCTTTTTGCCATAACATTTTGCTTGTATCTGACAGATAAGGCCACTCAAGCTTGCCGATAAGCTTGGGATCAGATAGTTAGGTAAACAATGGAGGTGAGGCCGATCAATACAATTCACCTGTGAATGCACAACTGTCCCTCGGGCAGCGTTATCAGGCATGACTAACACCCGCCTTCTTATCGCTGGAATAATTCCCATAAACCCTGATTGATGGAGACCCGTGTACTTCCAGTGCGGTTGGAGTGAAGCATGTTGAGTTTCAGGGGTTCCAGTGTTCTACGCGTTGCTGGCTACCGAGGTTGGTTGGGTTTTTGGACTGTCGTCAGTCAGTGAATCCACTATGCGGTACTATGAAGATCCATGTGGCTATCCTCCTCGCCATCACCATGGTCGTCCAAATATCGAAATTGATGTGGTTCCCGGTTGGGGTGGCGCATACTATCCGCCGCCGCCTCCGCCTAGGCCCACCGAGATTGTCTACGTAACGCCAGCGGCTACATATGTGCCGGGTTGTGCCCAGGTTCAGGTGATGCCGCAGCCCTATGGCGGTGTACAGGTGGCCACCACCAATGGTTACTATCCGCAGCAGCAGCAGCAGGTGTATCAGGACTATCAGTATCAACAGTATCAGCAGGGCTACAACAACCCGCCGTATCCCCAGTGGTGATTGGAGGGATGATCCAGCTATGCACCCTCCATCAGGCTAACTTAAGAACTCAACTTTAAACGCATAATGTTCCAAGTTCCATGAGAAATATATTATAACGATAATAAAGTGTAGTATTCCAATAAAAGTGATGTATTCCTATAAATTTGTGTTATATATTTTAGTGGTGGCTTGAGATGTGGTATCATGAGATGTTTAACTGTAAATGTATTTGATATATATTTAAAGTTCAACAACAAAATACTACAATAAATACATGTTTTAATCATTAAACGTTAACTTAAAATAATTATTAATATTATAATTATTATTATTACATTTATTATCGATCTTAACATAATCTGATAAATGCATTTTCACGTTTGAATAAAATTGAAAATTGAAATTGAAAACACCAAATAAAATTACAATAAAATTCAACAACAAATTATTGGAACCGATTATCGATCAAAAATATTCCAATTAATGTAATTCATGTAATAATACATATCACAAAAAAATATACAACAAATTATTACAATAGTAAATCTGTGGGTGTTCCTTGTTCTCGAGATATAGGAACTCAATGAAAAATATAATAAAATTTCAAGTTCAACAACAACTAAATTGTATATCGATAAAGTATAACCGATAGGCAATGACAAAACAATAACAAAATCAGTCTTTTTTTAATCTTAAGTTCATGGAATGACAATACCAAATGGTGCAATATATAGTAAGTTGCTTTGATAGCACAGACAATGCGTTGTTTATATACAAATATACCGTAAGAAGTTATAAATAACAACCACAAAAGATAGCAAGGAAATCAGTATACAAAATATTATCTTAGAAATCGATAAATCTGCAATGGGACTTATCATTTTTCTTATATATTCTGCAGGGTACAAAAGTTAATGTTTATTCTTATATTTTTATGGACTAAAAAAGAAAGTGCAATATAAATATATTTTATATTTTAGTAAATAAAAGAAATAAGATTAAAGTAAATTTAAATTTATTCGGCTCCTTTTATGGCCATGAATGTTTATTTACCAAATTCCTTAAAATTCTTCCTGTACCTAAAACAAAGCTATACATCTATTTCGTTTCTTATTATTAATCATATAATTGAATATACTATTTTCTTATGAATCACACATTTATATATATACCCCTAACATCCAATGTTGTCCTTCCCCTTAACATAAAAAAGTGTGTATGATTCACAAACATCTTAAACTAACGAAATTCACCCAAAAAAAGAGCAAAGCTCATTTACCTTTGTTTACACCTCAACCCTCCCCTGCCTGGAAGGGGTTTATCAATATTTTTTTATCGAAAAAGACATTAAGTCCACCTGACAAGATAAGGCAGTAAGCTTCTGTGCAAAAATATACATAACAGAAGTTTGAAAATTCCCCCAATTAGCGATAAAGTTAGCCTTAAATAGTTTGGCAGGTGGAGCAGTGTCTTCAGTTCGACCCAAGAGTCAAAGGCAGCAGCTATACGCCGAGGATACTTTCTTTTGGATAAACTAAACAACCAAGATGCCCTACTACGAGGACGAAAGACGTCACCATCATCATCACCATCATCATGGTGGCAGGCCCATTGTTGAGGTGGACATTGTCCCCCCTAGGATTCCAAGGCCAGTCATCGAGATCGGAGTGGGTGGTGGCTATCGTCCCCCACCGCCCAGGGTGGAGGTTATCACCCCTGCCGCTGTGTACCAGCCACCACCGCCGCCCATCGTCGAGGTAGATGTGGTCCGTCCCGGAAGGCCGTTCATCGAGTTCAACATCGGCGGTCGCCGTCCGCCACGTGAGGAGGTCATCATCGTCCAGCAGCCCCCACCGCCCAGGTGGTAACTTATTTCCGGCTCTGACTGGCGAATTGGAAGAGTGAACTAATTACAAAAAAAAAAAATAAATACACAAAATGAACACTGCCCAAACAGTGTTTACTGGACATTTTATAGTCTACACTAGATTTTAATATTTAAAATATTGTAAAGAAAAATATACAGAACCTCAAACTTGAAATCAAATTCTCTATTTTTTATTGGAAATTTAATTACTTATATGTAAATTATTAAAAAAACTTTTTCATCTTTAAAAATATTTAAGTAAACTGTTTTTAATATGGAACTAAGAGCTTGGAAGCCTTTTGCTTATTAAGACTCTGTATTAAACGAAAAATAAAATAAAAAAACAGTGTTCACTCTTTCCAAGTATTTATAGTGTTTATTACTTAATTATTTAAAAGTCTTTAAATAAAATGTAATAGGGAATTCATTTTAAGTTTTCTTCATTGCACGGATACCTTGAAAACTATGGGAACTGTCTTTTGAAAGGGTGGCAAATTATGCTGGAAGTTATTTTAAATATTAAGTATTTAAATATCATTTAACAATAATTTTTAAAAATTGGTCTATGTATTTTTTTATTTTTTTTACATTTTTTTTGCCTAAACCATATTTCCCACAAATATTACACATACGCCATGTTGCTTTCATTGAATTGCCTGCTCCTCCAACTTCCTAGTACTTTCTGTCACTTTTAAAACATATTAAAAATATTAAAAACATTAAAAAATATTATTAGAATATATTTTTCACACTTTATCCCCATTAAGAAATGTTTCCCAAAAATATTACGCATACGCCACGTTATTTTAAAGTTACTTTCAACTTTGAAGCCACGTTTTTCATTTTTTTGCCACCTATCGAATAACCACTGTAACCTGCAATCCATTCCCTTGTTTTCCTGAATATGTTAAGTGCATTTGGTTTTTAATTGAAATTCACATGATTGGTTTTCAATGTCGACTCTTGCACTTGTACGCGAAATAAATTCCCATATATGCCATTAATTTGGAATGTTAATGGCGCAAATATAAAAATTTAACTACTGGTGAATGTCATAAACAATGGTTAAGGTTTTTCTCCCTCTTTCTCTTATATATGTATATATATATATATATTTCTGTTATCTCCACATATAATTGTTTTCCCATTTTTGTTCGGTTTTTGGTAGCTATCTGACGTGTCCAAAATGATTGATGTCCTTTGGCAGGAGGAGAGCCTTATCAATTAGTGTTAAAAAATAAGGGTATACATTTTTTAAAAATTAAAGATAATACTTTTATATATTGTATGGGTTGTGGGGATGTAAATTTATATTTTAAAGAAATTAAAGAGTTAAGGAAGTTAACATTTGTTGATGTCTTTAGACTAAACAATTACAATGAGATTTATTAAAAAGAATTCCTGATAAATTAATAGCAAGATTTATTTTATTTATTGCAAGGTTATGAAAATTTTGGCTTTCCTAAATACTTGCGTTTCCTTTCTTGTTTTATTTTTTAATTTTAACCTTTTAATCATTGTTGAAATTTAAAAAAAAAAAGTCCCCACAATGACTCACTTTTTGGGGCAACCCCAATCAAAGTCCTCAAGTTGAATAATGAAATATCTAAAAACTAAGTACATTGTTTAACCAACCCTGGCAAAAATGAATCACAGCAAAACAGAAGAGACAACTGCACTTGAACGATCCATAAACCGATAAGAATATCAGGGGATTTCCTTATCACCATCAAACCAACAGTATATAAATGGAATAAATAATTGGTGGACAGCAAGTGGAAAACCAGTCAAGCAAGGAAAGCTCAGAAAAAGAGATCCCGAATCTAAAAATCAAGAAAATATGAACAACGTAAATATCAATGTCCAGTGCGAGTGCCATCATCGTCGTGGATTGCTTTACGTGGCTCGTCCTTGGGCCTGGGGACGTCCTTGCCGCCGTTGCCGAAGGATGATGTCCAGGAGCCTTATGGTGATGCCTGCTCAGGTGGCACAGCCAGCTGTAGTTGCCACCACCACCACAACCATGGTGCCTATTGCTGTTACCAGTTACTAAGAAGAAGGAGATTGAAGAATAAATTGGAGTATTTATTTAAAATTTATAAAAAATTTAAATATACAAGATTTTTACCCAGACTGATATATTTATAATAAAATAAAAATATTTATATAACAAAAAGAAACACAAATTTTTAGAATGAAGGGTAATGGCTACAATTTTATGTATTAATAACACTAAATTTCTCATATTGATATAGAATCTTCAAAAATACAGAAAATATATTAATTTATCTTGGAATTGATTAATTTCTTTAATGATTTTTAATGTAGGATTTTCTCTTTGAAATATTATGTCTATTTCTTTGCCCTGAAATCCCTTCCTAGGGCTGCTGGCTTTCCCTTATCAAGTCTAGTGTAGCCTGTATGTTGGCCAAACCACTTTCGATCTTGGCCTGCTGCAACTCCATCCTGTCCAGTCTCTCCTGGGTTGCATTTAGGGTGAAAGCATCTCGCAGACTCCACTCTTGCTCATGGAGTGCGAGGTGAGAGATAAGTCGCTTCAATCTGGAAAAGCAGAAGCCAGCACACTGGTTTTCGGGGTCCCTCAAAATACACCTAAATTGTGGTACATCCAGAGATTCTGCCTCAGACTCTTCATAAAGATTCCAGGCAAGAAGAGCAACAATCAAATAAATTCCGAATTTAAACATATTAAATAGAAGACAACCGGTAAAGGCAAGAGATTTCAATAAACTGAGGCTTTTTTTATACGCAAACTGACGAAGATGGTTTAATTTGTGGTGATAAAAAACCATGTGGGTTTTATTTATTAAGCAAATTCAATGAGATATGAGATAATCATAGAATAACATACGAAATTTAAATATTTTAGGGGCGGTAACCTACGTCTCAAGGGGTCAAATGATTTTTCACTTAATTAATATACAAATACAATTTAGATAATATTTTATAATGAGTCATAATTAATAAACTGATCTTTGGGGCAACCCCTTGTCCTGAGAACCCTAGTGAGTCAGCCTAAAAATCAGCATATAACCAACCCTGGTCAATATGAATCACGATAACAGCCAAGGCCCAAACTTGATCAATCAATGCAGCCCGATAACTAAACCCAAAAGATTTCCTTATCGAAAAGGCAGTACACCTAAACGAAATAAATAAGTGGGTAACAGCCACTGGAAAAGCCAGTAAAGCGAGAAAACTTCAAGAAGGAAGAACACTAGAAGAAATCGAGGAAAAATGACCGATGTGAACATTAGCCTGGAGTGTGCCGAGTGCCACCATAGCCGCGGAGTCCTCTACTACGCCAATCCCTTAGCTTGGGGTCGTCCATGCCGTCGCTGCCGCAAGATGATGTCCCGAAGTGTGGTGGTGGTGCCCACCCAGGTTCAGGCTACACCTGCCCAGGTGGTGATGCCTGCTCAAACTACCACCACAACCACCACTACTTCGGTGCCCATCAGGGTCACCACCTACTGAAGCTGTTTGCAGTTCCAGGACCTTGCTGTTTTTGATGTAGAAAAATTAAATAAAAGATCATTTAAGAAATTGTTGAATAATAAATGGAAAATTGTGATTTATACGCTACGATTTTTTCGTTTTTGGAAATATTTTGGAGGTTATCTTCTAAATAAAAATATGAATATATACATTTATTTAGAATAAAGGAGGAAATCAACATTTATTTAAGGAAAATGTGAATAATTAAATATTTTAATTACATAAAAATTTAAGTAGAATCTCTTTTATGTAGAGTAAAAAATATCATTACTTAAAAACTCTTTGAAGAACATAGCAAAATCTATAAAATTCTTTGTCATATTATTTATTAAAATATTTTATTAAATTATAAAAGAAGTGTATTTATTATTTTTTTAGTTAAATTTTGGGAATGCAGTTTTTAAACAGCTTTTTGGTAATATTTATATATATAAATCTATATTTATTTATAATAATAGGAATTTTATATATATTTATTTATGTTGAGCCTAATAATAATAACTAAAAACCTAATTTTTACATTTTTTTACGAAGACAATTAAAGGGTTTTAAGGGCCTTATTCATACTAACCTTTTTTCCATATTTATTACTACAAATATATATTTTTAATTATTTATTTTATATATTCTATAATTATATAATCTTTTATAATAATATATTACTCTCTCCTGTGAGCTTTTTCTTATAAAACACATGATCAAAAATTATTAATGATAATCTTATCAGTGCAAGTGTACTGGCTTTAAGGCAATTAAATCCGTAGACAAAGCACAGTATCAATCTCAATAGCTGGGCTATAGATTATTGCTCCCGATCTACCCTAACACGTATATCTCGGTCGAATGTCCCGAAATGACTCACAAAGTGGACAAGATCCCAAGGCAACCCCCAGTTATGTGGACACCCATGAATCAGCGACCTGAGCCAACCAACTCAACCAGAATTATAGATTAGAAAGTATTGTCAGCCAGCCCTGGCGAAATTGAATCACCAAGGGTGCCTACCACCCGTTACCACCATCAACGTTGATCGATCAATGTAGCGATAAAAACAGCAGAGGATTTCCTTATCGCACAAAAAAATAAATATATAAATAAAACCCAACAGAAGTTGAACAAAACAGTAAGCAAAGCGAACTCGTAGAGAAAACAACACCAGAAAAACCTTCACAATGAATAACGTTAATATTAATGTCCAGTGCGAGTGCTACCACCGTCGAGGACTCTTTTACTACGCCAATCCCTTGGCCTGGGGACGTCCTTGCCGTCGGTGCCGCAGGATGATGGCCAGGGGCATTGTGGTTGTGCCACAGGTGGCCACGCCTGTTCAAACCACTACGACTACAGTGACGCCTGCCCAGTGTGCCACCCACTGGCAGATGCAGCAGCAGCCGATGCAGCAGTCCATGCAGCAGCCCATGCCCATGCCCATGCAGATGCAGGAGCCCCAGCTGATGTCCGCCTTGCCACCAAAGTACGATCAGGTGGTGGCAGCCAACTAATCTTGGAGAAGTTTCAGATCTTTTGTACAAATTTGTAGGAAGCCAATAAAAGCTCTTTGAAGAACATTGCAAAATCTATGAAAATCTTTGTGAGAATGTAAATTAAAATGATTTATGAAAATTTTTATTAAATTTTTAAATTATAAGTTATAATATAAACCAAGGGTATTTATTATTTTTGTTACAGAGTGCTTTGGTTATTTAGTTATAAAAGGTTTTTAGAATCAAAGGTAGCTTATAAAGCTTATTTTTTTTGTAAAGAAAAAATCCCTTAGCTTAAATACTAAAGTCTAGAAGCCTTACAATATACAAGACAATCAAGATAGGATTTTTTTTTTGTAAATTTTATATTGATAAGTAACTTATAGATACTTAGATAAAAATTATCTTCAAGAGGGCAAAGTACAACTTAAGTACTAAAAAGTACAGCAACCTTCTGCGGTTATTTATACTTTAATAAAAATTTAATTATCAAAGTAATTTAATATTTATAAGAAAACGTTCAAATGTAAATGTATTATCTCTTCATCATTTTTTCAAGACCAAAACGAATAAAAATCGTTGAAAATATAGACCGACACAAACGGAAGCTTGTCGCCGGCCCAAAATCCCAGCTGAGACACAGTTAGATGAAAATTAATTGGCCCCGATGCAGCGTTGCCAACTATCTTGTGCAATTAAAACAAATTGTATCTAACAGATACACGGAGCAGGTTAAGACCAAACTAAGTTGTACGCTGTGGGTATCTGAATATCCTTGAATGTGGTATAACCCCCGGGAAGATATAACATAATTTTAAGACTAAAATAATTAAAGAAGATATTTTTACTATTTTTTTTTTTAGGTTTTATTATATAATATTATTCAGACTTAAAACCAATCTTAGAAAAGAGTTTACTGTAAAAAAATATAACTTTGAAGGACAAATTCATATATTTTGGGGCTGTAATTTCCAACAATATATTTATATTTAAATTATTTGTTTATAATAAACGTATAGCATATATATTAAGTTATTTTAATATATTTACCTGATTTATTTTTATTATAAAATTAAGGAAAGTGTATTTAAAATTACGATTCGTATATGGACTTCCCTCTGTGTTCGTTGTTTCCAACTTAACAAAGGTCTCTAACCAGGTTTAGCAGCATCATAAAACTTTTCTGCACCTAATAATTCATATTAAACTTGCCCCGGCTATTCTCTGTCTTTTCTATTTTCTATTTTCAACGCTTGGGTCACTCATTCTTTCACCGTCTCAACTATTCATTCATTCATTCAGTTTTAAAACAAAAGCTGCAACGGCAAGGGGACTTTTTGTTTGGTCTAGCGAGGGTGGAGTAAAATGTAATAAATATAAAATAATATATATAAAAAATATATTAAAAATATTGTATATATTAAAAAAATATATAAAAATAAATAATAAAACTATATAAAATAATAAAATGGAATAATAAATGCATTTAAACAGTGTTATCCCGTTGTAAATATCAACTTCTATTTCAAAATGCTTTAAGATCTAACTATAAATAATTAAAAATATAAAAACTACTGTTATAATATTTCTTAATATTTATTTAAATATTAAAGATTTTTTAAATAATTTTAGTAAATATTCTTGTCTTATATTATTTAAAACCTAACCCAAAGCCCCTTAAAGATATAGACTTCTATGCTAAAGAACTCAAATAAAACTCTCTCAACTTGCCGACCCAACTATTAACCCACTCTCCCCTATCTTAACACCTTAAGCACCCAACCCCCCCAAGAACTTAATGTTTTCCTTTAAACATTAGCTTCATCAGAGACGCCGGCGACCTGTTTTCGCTGTTGTTTTATAAACAATGAACATATTATGTGCCGGGGAGGCTAAACAACAATAGCCGTGGGTGGAAAAGGTGCTGGTGAAAACGTGTCGGAAAATGGAAAATGGGGAAAGGGGGGTAATGGCAGTCAAAAAACAAGGTGTTTCCGACAATTTTTGCCTGCCGTAGGCCAACGTCAACGTCATTGTCGACCGTTTAGCGTCTTGGAAAATTCCAAAACGATTAAGGGGGCGGTTGGGTGTTAAGTAGCCGGGAGTCCTTAACCCTTCTGCCTTCTTTTAGGGCACGCCTACATACTGCTGCCTGATGATGATTGAGGAACCTGTAGTTAGCCCCAAAATGATTTTCCTCCCTCTCACACAGGCCTTAACCCATTATTTTGAGACCTTCCTTAACCCCAGCCTGGCCCCATTTTGATTTGGCCTTTTGTTTTGCTTATAGCTTTTGTCTGCCCTTAGAGAGAGTGAGGTTTATTTTAGCCAGGAACATTTTTAATTGTGTTTCCGGTAATTTACACTCTATTAAAAAATTTACTCCTCCATAAAGTGAGCTCCTGGTTTCTCTCCTCAACCCTCAACTAGCTGCCAGACTGGCCTGCATTGTCAAATCATCTTTTCATTATTCGAACTCATCAACAATATCGTTATTATGATCATCATCATCATCATTGTCGTCCTTGTAGGGCCTGCAAGTCCCCAAGCCTTGTTGGCTTTTGTCTGGCCAAATCAAATTACATTAATAACTAGACTTTGGGCTCAAATCAAGCTCACAAAAGGGGAAGGTTTTTTCCTACCATTTTCCCATCCAAGAGAAACCTCTTTCTACATCGAATCTGTGTTGGCCAAAAATTTGTTGGCAAATTTTAAACAAAAACCAAAAAGTCCCAAAAAGCAGCAGGTGGAGAAAAAGAAATCAGTAGAGAAAGCCGCAAATTTTTGGGAACACTTTCCGGGCCACACCCACCAGTTGCCGCCCCCTTTACCACACACAAACACACACACCCCTTTTGTTGTGATTGTTCATTGAGGCATGGAGGCAGGAATCTGAAAAAGAAGAATCTGCCTTGGGCTGAACACTAAAAAAAAAAATGAAATGTGAAGGATATAACTAAAATATTATTCTTAATATATTTCTACAATATATAAAACATTATATACTTAAATATAATAAAATTAATATCAATTTTTAATATGCAAAAAAAATATAAACCATTTAAGTAAAGCTAAAACTTAATGAAATCCTATAAAACCTATATATATTTAATAACCAATTTTTATGAAAATGATTTCGTACATTTTTTAAAAGTTTTTTGAAGGCAAAATATAAAAACATATTTTATTCTCTTAAAAAAAGTGTATTTATCGTTATAAATAAGTAAATATAATTAATTCATCTTCCAAATATTTCTTAAGAAATAAATATTTAATTTAAAAAAATATGAAAATAAAAAACAACATTTTGAACATTTTTTAAAGATTTAAAAATCATATCTTTAGATTTTCTTATATCTAAAATCCCTTAAAATAAACCTTTTCTAGTTAACCAAATTTATTTCCCATATTAATTTTTCACCTGTATTGACTGAGCACTAAATTGTGAAAATTAAATGGAAAGAGAGAGAGACAGAGAGAGGTAGAGAGAGAAGGGTAACTAGCAGGAATCCATTCATAGTTCAGTTTGTCCAGAGTATTACTCCTGCCCCCCTCTTTGGGGGAACTCCTCCACATGCATGAGATGTCTATTCTAATCCGGAAATTAAATTCCATTTAGAAATTGTCCTACACAAAATGTTCGGTCAGACATGCTCCTCTCCTGATTCCTTCCATGTGTGTGTGTCTACTATATACATATATGTTTCAGGGGGGATAACAGTAGTTGAGCATATATCTATCTATATGCTTAATTTATGGTGAGCTACTCGAACCAACTCTGGCCAACTTGAGAGCTTCGCTTTGACCAGAACTTAACCCATCAAAATATTTGGAAATTCCCCCCAGAAGCAACATTTTGAACAATATCGAATATAAATTACCAATTGTCTGAATTGGTTTTTGGGAGATGGAAGAAACTGTTGAAATTTCGAAGGTTTATAGTGAAAAAAGGTTTTGAATCTAGATATTAAGATCGATAGCTGCAAATTGTTTTTAATAAACGTGAATTGTTTCCTTCAAATTCAATTAAAAGTTAACTTTTTCCCTCACCAAAACGGGTTAAATCGCATCTGTCACAAGTTAAGTCACTTGCCAATATTTTATACAATTAAAACTGAGCTTGAATGGAGCCACAAAAATCACACATTCACATTCGCTGGGATATACATTGAGCTTTTGTTTCGACAGGAAACGGAAACGGAAAGCCAGGGGCAAGGTAAATGCCAAAAACCAAATCAGCTTTGTCAGGCACTTTTATATTTAGCCAACAATTTGAAATGTGTGAGTGGGATTCAGCAAGGATTTAAATATCCCATTTGCTGGGTAGAGTGACACATAAAATGTGTCAACTAATCAAATGCCGAAATACAAAAATACAACAAAATACCTGAGGCTGAGGCAAACAATCAAAATATCAAACTGCCGGCCATTTGTAGTAAAGTAATAGAGGGGTTGCATCCTAATGCGACAAAGCCATTTGCTTTATTTGTTTTGTTTCTCTTTTTTATATTTTTTTTTTTCTTCTTGCGTGTGAGCAATAAAATTCTTTATCATTTTTTATTTGTTACTCCGTTTTTTCGCGCTCGCGAAAATGGCCAAATGGCAACGCCAAATGTTTATGGCTTGTTATTTGGGCATAAAAGCATTGCTGCTGCCAGGGGTCCTCCTCACGCATTATCATTCAAAATAAAAGTCAGCCCACGGAACAATGAAATTGTCAAAAAATGTAAAACCAGACACGCATCACACGGCGTGCAGGGGAGGTGTGGAAAATTGTTTTGCCAAACAAATAAATTTATGTTGGCAATTTGGAAATGAGGAAAAGTGTAGAGCCGGGGGGGTAGCTTTCTTCAAGATAAATAGAGCGCCACTTGAGATGCTCATTCAGAGCTAATAAAAATTACGCAGCAATTGCAAAACGAAAGTAAAAAAAAAAATATAAGAAAAAAACAGCAGCAAAAGTTTGAAAGTGTCGACACTTGCAAGTGTCTCGTTCGCTTTCGTTTATTTCCCCCCCGCCTTAACCCTTGGGCGCCGGGACACGTACCATCTAGGATCGTTGAGGTCTCAATAGCCTGCCCCCAAAGGGGAAAAGCGGCTGCCCGGGGTTACGGGGTATCAGAGGAAAGCGTGACGCAAATGGCAAATGAAAAGCAAATGAAAACCAAAGCGAAAACTGCTCGAATATAATAAGAAATGTAATCAGACTAAAGAGGGCAAAGCTAGAGGGAGAGCAGAGGGGACACTTGGAAAAATATATATTAAAATGGGATTTTAAAATAAATAAAAATAATTGGTATATATAATATTAAAATTAGTTTTAGTTATTAAATTTAAGCAGCAAATACGGTTTAAAAATTATTTTAAATTAATTTAGGCAACAAAAATAGATTTTTTTTAAATATTGTGGAATTTTGTTAACGATTATTATTAAAAAATTAATTCAATGCATTGTTCCAAATTTAAAATTCTCAAAAATTTCATATATAAAAATATATAAAATTGTAGGACAAAGTAATAAAATATATATTGTCTTAGGTAAATTTTCTAAATATATCTTTGTAAGAGAATCAGCTGGCGACCGTGACACTTTTTTAATATTATTTAAAATATAATTATAAGAATTTATATTGCTTTTAAATTATTTCTGCATTTTACAAGGCGTTTCCTTATATATTTTCCTATTTTTATTTTGTTGTTTAAAAATGCCAAAACATTTCTTAAATATATATTTGATGTAAAAGAATAATATTAATTCCCAAAAAAATTTCCCTCTCTGTCACAAGCCAAGTTTAGGAGCAAAGTAGAAGTAAGTCCTGCGGATTTCGTGAGGTTAGCGCCATTGACCGGAAATGTAAAATGCACTTAGCACACATTTCCAGCAGCACCCGCTGCTGCACTTTTCCCCTTTTCCTCACCCTTCCCATTTTCCACCAACAAAATATCGCTATCAATAAATTCGCACGTAGCCCAGAATGGCGCTTGGTAGGGAAAAGGTTAGAGGGCTTCCGGGGGGATTTTCCTGGGCATTCGGTGCACTGGATAATTGCGAAAAGTCAGCGCCAGAGTCAGCTGTAATTCCTTTTCTTTGGCTAAACCCTCTAACCCCCCCTTTCGGATTTTGTTCCTGGCACTCGCAATTTGAGCTTTTTGAAACAAACACGCGCCGAAGCAACTAAAAATGTTGAAAACGAATCCCCACATGCTGAATGTTGAGCGGGGAGGAGAAGAGGATCTCCTCCTGCTGTGGTGACTGCTTTTAACGAAAATTGCTTCATTAGAACTGCGGCAAGAACGGCTTGACTTGGAGCACTCGACCGCCGACTGATTGAGTTGCACTTTTTCCTCAGCTATTGTGAGCCGAAAAAAGGGCAACAAAGTTGCGAAATATAAACTAAAGTTGGGTATTAAGCTAAGGGGGTATCCTGTATAAATTTAGGATAACGTAATATCTTTTTAATTAATATTAAAAATGTAAAATTAAAAGTATTTCAAGAAAACTTGATTTCTGTTTAATTAATAAATTAGATGTTTTCTGAAAGACAGTCAAAACTTTTAGTTAGCCAAAGAAATTTTTAAAATGAGTTATAAATTTTAATTTACCCTAAAATCATTACCATTATTCATTTAATATTAATTTTTAATTATTTTTAATTAATTTATTAATTTAATTATTTATTTATTTGGTTTATAAGAAAAGTACTATAAGCATATAAGCTCTGCATTTTCCATTGCATATTCTACTTTGTAAAAACCCGATTTATTGAAAACTATAACCACTCCTCAAAGTATTATTTCCCCAAATTTCCCAGGGTATGTTTTTCCTCTTACCTTCGCTTAATGAAATTAAAGGTAGCACACACTTTTAGGCTAATTGCTTTAAATGCGTGTGGCGGTGGCAACGGAACCAGGAAAACGATTTCAATACAGCCAAAAGGAAGTTTTTCCTTTTTTGTTGTCCGGTCTTTTATTGGTGTTGTAGCTCGTTTGCATTCATAAATCAAAAGAGCATGTGTCTATCATGGTCCCTGCTCTCGCAAACAATAGAAGACCGTAGAGATTATATGGGAATAGCCACACAATAAATAGGCGAAAAATGTGAAAGTAAAGCAACAAGAGAAGAGCCCCAAACAAATGGAGCATAAATTACACATGGCCCATAGAAAAATGATACGCCGTGAACATAACGCAGATGCCGGGCATTCTTTCTTTCTGGGAGAAAAGAGGGAGGCTTAATGCACTAGAAAAAAATAATATAAATAAAGAAAAAATATAAAGTAAATTAAAGGGAATTATATAAATATTTTAAATGCAATTCGTAGGAGAAAAAAATGATCATTTATAAATTTTTGTATTTTTATAAACAAATATATTTATAATTTATTCTTTGTAAACAAATATTTTACTTTATTATCACTAATTTAATATTTAAAGTTATATTTTCATATTAACTAAATTAATGTGATTTTTTTACAGATTTTCTTGTATTATTTTATTTAATTTACAAAGTATAAAAGTATATAAATTTAAAAAAAAATCAGCTTGAATATAATTTTTAATAATTTAAAAACGATTTAATAAAAAAAACACAATTTATACCATTTTATAGCATAGGAAATACCTCTTAAATATCAAAACCATATGACTATATATTTTTTTAAAAAATGTTCTGACTAAATTCTCCCCTAACATATTTTAAAAAATATTTATCCTTTAAAAAATCCCTCTTCCCTTTAAACTTTTATTCCGACTGTACTCATCATTTATAAAATCCTTGGCGTGAGGGGGCCTTGTTCTCCTGCTTTTGGCATTTATGGTCATCAGCGTTTTCGGTTGGGAAAAATGAAGTTAGCCTCGCTGTCTCATATCCGTTTCCAGTGCCCTGCAAACTAATCGCGTTACAATGAAAATTGATGATGCTTTGCAAAAAAAAAAGAAGCAATATCAAAAAATAAACGAAACCTAAACCTAAAATCGAAAAAAAAAAAAAATCGCTAGAAATACGAGGCCCGCGAGTTGGCCAATAACTATGCAACATATTTGAGGACCGCAAAAGTGGCCAGGCGATGTCATTGACTCTGTTGCTTTTGCAGCCACTTAAATTCAATTGACTCGATCCCCCCCGCATGCCCCTCTGGCAGCACCAACAAATGTTTTGGCAAATATTGTCAGCCAAGTGGAGTGCACCAAGTGGGCGGTATATATATATAAGGGGATATAAGGGGATATGGGGGCGGGGTCAGTTGAAGTTAACAAAGTTTTCGCAACGAACCAAACCAGAAAGCCAAACAACAACAGCAGCTGCTGCCGAGTCACAGAGCTGCAACACTTTTTTTACAGAGAGAATACAATATGTCAAACTATGGGAAAATTGTTCAAGCAACAATTAGTCTTTCATTAAATATTTAACTATATTTTAAATTATATCGCTTGTTAGATAGTCCTTTTTTTTTGTATAATTGTTGTATGCCTTCCCAAATTTATTAGTTGTCTATGTTTTTGTATTTATGTCTTGTTTTTTTCTTCCTGTGTATTTCCCTTTCGTGTCCATCGTGTTGCCTACTTAACAGTGCATTTGACCAGGCCCAAAGTACGTGGGCCATAAAAATGCAACGAATCTCGCGAATTTTCGGTGGCCAAGCCAATCTGGCGGTAGATGGATGTGTGTGTGTCCGTGTGTGTGTGTGTAAACAACAATTGCAAGCCAAATGTGGAACGCATTTTCCCAGAGAAAATTAAGCGGGAAAAAAAATCAAAGATACGAATTAAAATATAAGGGGTATTTCGGGAAGAGTTACCTTATATTTACATAAAATAAATCGCAATTATATTTGTAAAAAAAAAACAATTTATAAGTAAGCATTATTTTCTAATTTAAATATTTTAAAATAATTTAATAATTTACTTAACAGCCAAAACAAAATACAATATAAGGAGTATTTCGTGAAGCTTTCTTTTCTTTTTCTTTAAAAAATATAAACTATTAATTATGTTTAAATAAGTCTATTTAAAATAATTTATTAGTGTTAGACATTGATTTCTAAATTTAAATATTAAAAAAAAAAAAAATGAATCCTTATTTTTCTCTAAAATTTATTCAGCAAAGTTCAACACTCACCCAAAGTCCAAACTCCATGCTAATTATAGGTCTTTCCCGTTCAAACACTTGTCGTCTCTGTGTGGATTTTAATTCACCCATGTGTGTGTGTGTGTGTCTACATCTGTGTGTGTATTTTGGTCAGTTAATATGATGACGCTTAAACATGGCTAAAAAGCATTATGGCCGGCAAAGTCAATTAGTGAGCAGCAACGACAACTGCTACCGCCGCGCATTTCCCTGCCAGGGCAATGATCCATACAGGCAACTACCCTTTCTCTACGCCCCTGGCCAAGCAAATTGAGAGGGGGTTGGGGTAGGTGGAGGCGGTAGTGGCAGAGCGATTGCCTGTAAGTGAATCCAATCCATATTTGTTGGAAATTGTGTTTGGCTTTGGCATTCCGCTCCACCTTAAATGCAAAGCCCCCAAAACACACGCACTTGATGAGCCTGATTTTAGTGGCACTTAACAAAAAAGGGGTTATTTTTATTTAAGGAAAATTTTGAGTATATAAAAAATATTTTAAATATTTTATTTTTATATTTTAGGGGTTTTTATATAGTTTTTTTTAAAGTCTACTATGAAAATAAACCTAAGAAAACGAGTATTTTCTTTAAAAATTATATTTAAAAATAGTTTAAAATATATATTTCCAACTAGAAACAACGCAAAAGAAGGTATATCTTACCTATATTTATTTTATAAAAATAAAATATTTAATAATTTCATTTATTTCCAAAAATATTCCTCCCAGTGCAATCTAAGCAAAGGGTTTTTGTTTGTCAATTTGGCTGAATTTAGGAACGTGCCTGGCAAGCAATTGAGACGATGTCTCCACGGCTGATCCCTTTCGGCTTTCCAATCCTTTACCTTAGATCCAGCTCCCCCCCAACCCAGCTCCCACTCCACGGCATAAGTTTATTTCTAAACGAGAATTTTTCGATGTCTCACAGAGCTCCCTTGAAGAGCTCCTGCCCCCTTGGGTGCGGCTTGAAAATATTTGGCTGAAGCCAACTACCGTCGAGGATGCGGATACATTGGCATTTATCGTAAACTTCAACTGCCAAAGCGGCATGTCAAGGATTTCCCGGAGCGCCCCGAGGGCATTTAAACCAACATGACACCTCAACGATTTTCCCCCGATTTTTGCCTGCCTTTTTGGGGCGTGTGGCAGTCAGGTTTAAATAATACCCATAGACCATATCAATATTGGCCTAATGGCCACGACAACGACAACGTTAGCTAGACATAAAAACCAATGACAACTCTCTCTCTCTCAGTCTCTGCCTTGGTCTCCATTTCATCTTGGCCGAAAAGAATAGGCCAAAAAAAACCCAGACAATGCGAAATGGGGAAATGCGAAATGCTAATCCAATTGAGTGGCAGACTGCAATAATCATAAACAGATATTAGTTATTTATGTCGGCCAGACGGGGTCCGCCAGAAACGTAACGAAAATTCCGTAATTGCCCCAATGGTCCATGACCAAAGAGTTCTGGCCAAGATTTTTCGGGGGGCCTTTACCTAATTGCAGTTGCTGCTTGGCCGGTTATTCCCGTAATGACACGAAACGAGTTCAAAGCCATATAGTTTTTCATTAGCATCCCGGGCCACTGTAAGCCCTTTGATGGCCCGCCTTTTAAGTCTAATTAACTGCTAATAGGCAATGAATCATTATTACTCAAATTCGAAGGCGGAACGAGTAGTGACGAAGGCGATAAAGCGGTAGGCGGGGAGTAAATCCACCCTGATTGTCGCCTGCTGACCACCGAAACATGTCGGAAATAAATACATAAGTGTACTCGAGGGGGTTAAGGGTAATCCGACTGGGGAATACACTTGACAAGATGGTTAAGAGAGGGTAGAGATTCTGAAGTTGAGTGAAGCTCAAAGAGATGAGAGTATAAAGCTGATCTAAGACCAGAAATAACTTTAGTTTCTGTTGTTTAAATCCATCTTATAAAGTTCTTTGATAACTTTTCTTTTTTAATTCCGATTTTTGTATATAGAACTAGGATATTTTCCAATAGGTTTACCTTTTTTAGCATAAATATCTTTTTGATACCTTTTGAGTTGTTTTAAAATTGTAGTAATTTCTATGTCACCTCAAAAATTTTACAATAAAATATTTAAATAACCAAAACCTTACCTATTGAAATATTCTACAATTTTAAACACCTTTATAACGAATTTAAAAATCATATATTTTTAATTTTAACTCTTTAACTCTCAATATCTCATTCAAATCCCTTCCCAAATTCAATATACCCAAACCTTAAGCCGTTTAACCCCCCTTCATATATATAGTGTATCATAATTCATAAATAAAGTGTGACTAATGCCGAATGAAGGAGGACCCCAAGCAGAACTTCAACTCCGCCGAGTGTAACTGCAATCCATTAAGCAATAAAATTCATTCATTTATTATTTATTATGATTACACCCCCTCCTCAACAAGGGTCATAATCGGCCAGCGTCCGTCCATTGTTCTTCCTTATTTTTTTCCCTCCTGCCATCAGTATTTTCCTTGTTTTTGTGGGCGGACTTTAAGTGGTAATTACAGGCAGCCACGCCCATACATGGAAATGGAAATGGCAGTGGAAGTGGAAATCATAAACATAAAGCTAAGAGGCGGCTGGCAAATGAGCCAGATCCAGAAAGGAGTACCAAAGGGGGCTAAAGCAGATCATAAGCGTAAAGTGCTCTCAATGCCAATGGAGGAAGCAGGAGAAGGAAAAGGGGGTGTACGGAAGGAATGAGGAGCCAGCCTGCGTAACAAATGCAATAAATGCGAAAAAAGGACTCGCCAACAAATGGCGACAAGGAAATCAAAGAAAAAGGCAACCGAGATGAACTTGAAGCTGGGAAAATTATTAAAATTTATGAAAGCAACTCTATGATACCCATTAATTTTCAAAGGATTTTTAAAATCTATTTTAAAGCAGTCCAAAAGTATGCAATAAAAATATAAATATTAAAAAAGAACAGTCAAAAAGTAAGCAACATTCTTATAGTTTTAAATAGTTTAATATATATTTAAAATCATATTTATATTTATTAGGTAATTCTCAGAAGTTGTTGAAGTCCTTGAAAAGCATTGAAAATAATCATTAAAAAATTTTGAAATTAAAAAATAATCCCTTGCATACTTTTGGATGTCTTTTAATATTTATTTGAAACCTCCATGACTTTTATATGGCAATAACAACACCATAAATATTTTCTATTAAGTTCAAAAATCCCTAGAAAATCCCTTAACATTTTTTATAAATCTCAACCAGCCCATCATACCCTTTTAACTCAAATAAATAAGGGGCATCATGAAAGTTTTCCTTGCCCTGGCCCACACAAAGAACTTTCCAAGGCATAATAATAATTCGTAAATTGATTGTGTTTAGTGAAGTTTGAATAAATTCGCCGAATGAATGGCAGGACAAGAGTCGGAAAGAGCTGAAGTGGAAGGCAGTAGCAGCAGCAGCAGCAGCAGCAGTAGACGAAATCGGCAGGATAATCCACAAAAATTTACAACAAACGGAAACAGCAACAGGAAAAAGTCAAGCGGCGAAGGAATCTCTAACAAATAAAAATAAATTTCTTACTCGATGAGAGAAGGAAACGAAATCCTAGAAGCGAACATATGCGCGTTGATGAGTTACTGATGGGGGCGTGGCCGATCTGGAGAGTGGAATAAAAATGGAAAGCAAAGCAAAACTTATGACTGTCAGCAGATAAAGCGAGAAAGCTGCCATGAAAGGAGCTGTAGGAAGGACCTCTCCTCTGTTCGCCCCCCCTAGGCAGCCGGAGGGAGGACTATCAAAGTGAAATGCTAAAGCAGCCAAAAATCCACGAAATAATGGCAGACACAACATGGGAACAACTGCGACAACACAACGCATGAGATGGCAAAGGATCAGGAGGGGATATACGGAGTCCAATAGGGGGAAAAAATAAGAAAATGTACTGGAAAAAAAAAATTTAAAAGGAAATAGGATATTTTATTATATTTAAAATTGTTTAAATTTAAAATAAATAAAATAAATAATTTACTTTTAAGCTTGAATAATAATAAAATAAAGATATAATCAGTATTAATTATACAGAAATTATAGAAGTTTGTTTCAGTTTTATATTATTATTTTTAAGGGTTTTTTTTAATTTAAAATTTAATTTTTATATATTTTAAGTGTTATTTTCTTAGGACTTGTAAAGGTTATTTCATTAAATTTATTACCTAATTTTATAAATATTTTAATTCAATGAAAATGCCTTTAAAAAATACCCAAAAGCAACTTTATTTTAATAATTTCTCTCACGAATTAAAACCTAATTTTAAATAAATAATTAAATATATATAAATTCTTATATTAAACAAAAAAATCCAAATTAGTTTTTGGTGCACAAAAATAGCTGGCAGAGGGAGGAGTAGAGTCATCTTTTGGTTGCGTTGGACATGAACATCGGGGGGAGACCATGCAAGTGATAGTGAAAATCCTAGCTGGAAGCCACGGTGTCGCTGTGTCCGTTGTCTTGCCCACCATTGCCATTTGGTGTCATTTGGCATCATCATCAATATGGCTAAAAGGACAATGCGTAAAATGCCAAGCTGCAGGACGACCTACTCCTCCTCGCCAAGCCCGCCTCCTGTCTCCTGTCTCCCCGTCTCCCTAGGTGACAGCTGGGCAATGAGTGCGCATATTGCGCTGCCCTTCGGTAAGCTCTCGCAATTGCTTTCGGTTTCTGGACTCTGGGAAAAAGAAAAAACTGAAAGCAAAAAGGAGCCATTAAATGTACTTCCCTGGAAAAGCCTATGAAAAGCCTCCTCTACCTTTATTTCTTTGCCTTTTGCTAGTCATCTCTTTTTGTGGATTTTGTATGCAACTGATTTGGGTGGCAAGGCAGATGATCGCAGGGTTTTATAAGCACAAAGGTTAAGGATTTATGCAGTAGAGGTGGGTTTTATTAAGAATGAAACCGGAAACCCTTTTAGCTTTTATTTTTTTCTTTTATATGGTTTTGTGTTAAATCCACTTTAAAATCATTAAGCTTGCAGTTTTTGTTTTCTTATGGTGGAAAATATCGGAATTTTAAGCTGTAAGCTGTAAAATGTTTAAGGGGGGGGTAAGGTATTTAATTTTTTTTTTCGTAATTTTTTTTTTATTTTTTATTTTGAAAGTTCAACATCTTAAGAATATTGTGTCCAAGTTTTACATCGATCATAGGAAAATTGACGAAGTTATGCGGAGTTGAACGAAGGTCGGTTGGTGTTCAATGCATGAGAATCACAAAGTTTAAAGAGCTCTCCTGAAAAATTCAATTTTTCAAATCGGTGTACACGATTACAGAAAAACTACTGGACCGATCGATTTGAAATTTGGCACACACATTCTTTAACTAATTCCTCAGGTATTCACGTCGGCCTTTTTTAATTTTTAATTTTTATATATTTTTAAATTAAGAAATAACGTTTTTTTTTTAGTCAAAAATCGGGTTTTTCACTTTCAAATTTCCTAAAAAATCACAAAAAAACTAAAAAAAAAAAAACGCTTCCTGAATACCTCGGGACACTTATCCTTTAACGAATGAGGTATAATTTTTTTAGATCGGATGATCCTGTGGACTGTTAGGATGTACACCGCAAAACAACTTTTTTTGGAGGCGACTCGGGAGATTCCCTATAACTTCTCTACCTCTAAATATTTTTCAATACAAAATTTATTAAAAATTATTCAAATGTTGTGTTATTATATGGTATTTAATTCATTAAGCTAACTTTAG